>ML792248.1:197206-222192 GCA_009831015.1 Picea engelmannii | reverse complement strand
TAATTAATATGATCCATGTCTGATTTCTTCCAGTATTTAAAAACATAGCAATTACTTGATTCAGTTTATGAATGACATATTTCTCTTCTTCATTAATTGGATTATTCTGTATAAGTCTTTGCATAACAGGTTTACCTAATTGTGGAGATTTATAAATCATATAATTGTTATGATTTTTATGTCTTGTTTGTCCTATAAATAAACTCAAAAATCATTGCAGCTATCGTTTACGAGAAGCTTCTGGATTATTCGGTGCGAGTTTCCTTCCTCCGATCTGCTAAAAAGTCATCCTACACAGGACAAATCTGGAGCGTTTCCAGGTCAATTTGTTATTTATTTGTTTAGTATATTTATTAGTAATTTAGTTTAGTTATTTTTCTGTTTCTTTTCTTGTTCATAAAATTATAAAAATCAAAAAATACCTTCCTCTGTCTTAGGGCGGAATATTAATGAGTTTTTCAGGTTTTAATTAAATCTGTAAATTGACAGTATTGTACATTTTGTGAATAAGTTATATTGCTTTAATAATTAGATTAGTTTTCTTTAATAATTAGTTTTAGTTTATGTTTGTTTAGTAGTTAGTTTTAATTAGATTAGTTTATTAGTTAGTTTTAGTTAGTTTTAGTTTAGTTTGTTTTATTTAGTTTTAGTTAGATTAGTTTTCTTTTTGTTTTCTTAGGACCTTAGATCGTCTAACGGAGCCGCTAAACCCGTCAGGGTGGTTCATTCCAAATGGCTTGGGTTATTAGAAAGCCCTGGACTAGTTCCACTCTCTCAGTTGACGGATGGTCGGTATCGCCCGTCAACAAATGGCGCTAGAAGGAGGGCCTGAACTTAATTAATGCCACGAGGCGGTCGCAAGACTCCTCCACCCCCTAATCGCTCACCTATAGTGACTAGAAGCCGTTCACACGATAATATTCCCCTTCAAATAGCAACTACTTCAACCGAATATCCACAGATCACAGTTGAGCCAGCAACCCCTAATCCTATAGGTGGTGACATACAAGAGATTGTCCGTCAATCTCTTATTAAAACACATAGTGCCTTAGCTCGTCTTAGGCAACCAAACCGTCCGTGGGGTCAACCTTTAGAATTCTCTTATATCAGAGAACAATTAGGTGACACTAACCTCACTGTGAATCCTACAGATCCAAACCTAAATCCTATTGCAGGAGGATCTGGGATACCTCCTTCACCACCTCCATCATCTCCTTCCTCTTCTGGAGGAGATTCCTCGTCAGACGAAGGCAATTCACCTTCTCAGCCTTCCACACCCACTACCCCAATGGAAAATCAGAAAAACCCTGCTAGACCCTGGCTTGATCAGGATGTTGTAGTTGTACCTGGACCCAGCACCCTTTACCTAAACATCTGGAGAAATGGCTTCCCAAGTTTGATCCTGACTCAAAACATATAGTTGAAGATCACATCAAAAAATTTATGTTAGCCATAAGACTCCGTAATGTTGAACATGAAGATGTTGTCTGTAGGTTGTTCCCGTATACTTTCGAGGGTAACGCATCCACTTGGTACTTTTCCCAGCAACCCCATACCATCGTGTCTTGGGAGAAGTTTGAGTCATGATTTTTGGAAAAGTTCGGAGACGGTAAGCCTCCGGAAGTCTTAGTCATGGATCTGTCTAGCTTGAAAATGAACCCAAAGGAAAAAGTTAAATACTTTAATCAAATATTCTTAACACTTAAAAACCGAATCCTTGTAGATTATATGCCTGCCGAGAGTCTTATAATAGCTTACTACACTAAAGCTTTGCATCAAAGCATAGCTATTTGGGTTAAACAATCTAAAAAGGCCACGTTGTTAGAAGCCTTTGAGGAGGCCAGCCAGATTGAAAAAGACATACTTAGTATTAAAGATTCCTCTAGCAACGAAACTGAGACTATTTCTTCGTCCAAAAAGAAGATTGAAATCCTCCCCAGACCCACTCAAAGTAAAACACAACCTGAAAACTCTGATTTGGAAAACTTAACCAAAGTTGTACAAAAACTATCAAATCAAGTTATAGACTTAAAGAGGTCGACTGAAGAATATTCCTCGAGTAAAGGGCCCTACAAACCTCCTTTCCGAAATCCTTTTCCTACCAACCACCAAAGGCCTTAATCTAGAAATTTTGCAATGTGCTCTTCAAACAATTCTAGAAGCCCAAGATAACTTGATGCCTCCTGAGATTCCTGAGGAGGTAGTTGAACCAGAGACAGTTCAAGAAGTAGAGTCTTCTCCAAACATCTTTGGACATTTCTCGGATAGCATCTTCCAAGACAAATTCGAGACAGTTCACCCTTATAACACTAGGAGTAAGACTACAAATAAACCTTCTTCCGAAAACACTACAACTTCGCCTCCGAAGCAATCTAAATCAGTTGAGACGAAACAGAGTAATGTGAACCCTAAATTAGATTATGATGTTGTTGAAGATCTTAAAAAGTTAAGGGCTAACATTTCTATTTACGAGTTATTGAAGTTTCCATTTTTGTTACAAAAAATGTTGCAAAATATTTCAGAAAACGGCAAGAATGGTAATTCTAATGGTAACAAGGTTGTGCAAAGTAAAACTCCTCAGAAGACTTCCACTAAAAATAATCTTGATCCTCAAGATAAAGGAAGTCCTCCTGTAAGTAATGTAAATAATGTAAATAATGTAGATAAAGTAACCTTCGAAACTGCGAGTAAAAAGCCACAAGCTACTACTCTTAGTACTCGCAAGAATGTACCTCCTTTCCTATTAACTTTCGAGATTTTCAATAGAAACGTGCATAATTGTATGATAGACTCAGGGGCGTCATCCAATGTGATGCCATGGTCTATTTGCCAAAAGATAAATGCTGAAGTTGAACCATCGACTTTAAAAATCATACAACTTGATCAGACAAATGTCAATGTTATAAGCGAACTAAAGAATGTGCTTATTAGATTATCATGTAACCCCAAGGTTCATCAAGTTATTGATATAATTGTTGTGGATATTCCGGAAGTGTATGGCATGTTTTTAATAAGGGACTGGTCGGAGCAACTACATGGTTATTTCGCGATAGATTGGTATCATCTATGGCTTCCAGAGAACAGCAAGCCTAATAAAATCAGAGTAAACCGTGAGCGCTACCTTAAGTTCACGATCACTGATTTGAATGATCCAAATGAATCGTACAAACCTCCTGCTGATTCACCTGAAGTACAAGGGATGGACACCTTCTTCGGCAACTTCATGGCCAAGGTTTCACCTATCATCAATCCAGAACAACAGTCCGAGATTGTAGCATATACGCAGCTCGCACCTTCCTCACAACAATCCTATGAACCAGATGCAAATCAAATTTGGTCTCTGTATTTCGACGGGTCAAAGTCCAAAGAAGGAGCCAGAGCAGGTTGCATCATTATTGATCCGGCAAGTAACAAGACATTAATGGCATGTAGGTTGGAATTTGAATGTACTAACAATACTGCAGAATATGAGGATTTACTGCAAGCTCTCAGAAAAGCTCTGGATATGAACATTCAAAACCTGGTTGTATTTGGCGACTCTGAAATAGTGGTTAGACAGGTAAGAGATTCTATACACTGTCTTTCTCTGCATCTCAAAAGTTACCAGTCGGAGGTATGGAGTTTAATGAATAAATTTTCTGCTTTCAATATAAATTCCATTCCTAGATTAAATAATGTTGAAGCAGATCTATTAGCTAATGTAGCCTCTAAACTTCTTCCTGCAGAAAGCTTGTCCCCAGACGCATTCTTCGTCGAGCTATTGTTTTGACCATCTGTTCCTGACAATATCACGAACTGGAGAGTATTTGACGATGATTAGCAGATCATTAACTTTCTTCACATGGAAGAAACATTTCAAGGCACGGTGATAGATGAACGCATGCACAACGACAATTTGCACAATTTTACGGTAATACCTGATCTGAAATCTCCTGAAGCACTATCGTACATGGTAAATTCCATACCCAAATCCATAGTTAGATTAGAGAAGTTTTATGATTTTGAAGATAAATTTAAAAAGACGGTCAATTGTAAAACCAATAGTTCCTCGTTGTCTTATGAAAAAGTGAACTTAGGAACTAGTGAAAATCCTCAGTGCATTAACTTAGGCTTGGGATGTTCTAGACAAGAAAAAGTTGCATTTGTTAAATTATTTAAAGAATTTAAGGATGTCTTTGCATGGACGTATGATGATCTTAAAACTTTCGACCCTAATATCATACATCATGTCATCCCAATGAAGCCCCAAACCTTACCCTTCCAACAGAAACTGAGGAAGATGCACCCTAAACTTGAACCGACCGTACAAAAAGAATTGAATAAACTCCTAAGTGCTAAAATATTTTTTCCTGTTAGGCACACTCAATGGATGTCCAATCTTGTCCCAGTTCGGAAGAAAAACAGGGAAATATGATTCTGCTTCGATTTCCGGAACCTCAATAGAGCGTCTGACAAAGACAACTATCCTGTCCCACCCATGGAACAGATCCTTCAATAGGTATCTGGTTCCGAGAGGCTATCTTTATTGGATGGTTTCTCTGGATACAACCAAGTCCTGATGTCTCCACCAGACCAACTCAAAACTACCTTACGTACCCCATGGGGCACTTATGCTTATCGTAAAATGCCTTTTGGATTGATTAATGTCGGTGCTACCTTTCAGAGAGCAATGGACATTTCTTTTCGAGGCTTAATCAATTAGTTCGTTGTAGTTTACTTAGATGATGTGACTGTTTATTCTAAAAACAAAGACGATCATCTAGCTCACTTACGAGTTGTTTTGCTACGATGTCGTAAATACGGCATCTCCTTGAACCCCAAAAAATCCATCTTTCCAGTAGAACAGGGTAAACTCTTAGGTTTCATTGTGTCTAGTGAAGGAATGATTATTGACCCCAAGAGGACTCAAGTCATCGCTAAACTTCCCCCTCCTACATCCAAAAAATCCATGCAGTCTTTCTTAGGCCAGATTAACTTCGTGAGAAGATTCGTCCCCAGTTTCTCTGAAATGGTCAGGCCTCTACAGAACTTGATTAAGAAAGACACCCAATATCACTGGGGACCCACAGAAAATCAAGCTTTTAATGCCATAAAGAAGGCCATAATAGACGCTCCATCTCTCATGAGCCCATATTTTTCCCAAGACTTTACACTCTATATTTTTTCCTCTGACCGTTCTTATGTAGACGTCCTAACTCATAAGAATACCGAGAACAATGAAGTACCCATCGCCTTTATGAGCTCTGCTTTCAAAGGCGTTGAACTTAACTACCCAGCAGTTGATCGGCAAGCCTACGTTGTTTTCAAAGCAGTTAAGCATTTCCGGTCCTATCTTTTGAAGTCAAGGACAAAAGTCATTGTCCCCTACCCTGCCGTAAGGAACTTATTAGTGTAGAAGGAGTTAGGAGAGAAGAGATCTAACTGGGTCACCTCCTTGCAGGAGTATGACTTAGAAATCACCCCAGCTCAGATTGTGAGAGGCCAAGGGTTGTGTAATTTGGTTGTTGATTCGGAAACAGGACAGCAAGAAGATAGTGATACGTCAAACCTAGGACAAAGCGATCAAAGTTTGATCTATTGCGTACAAAACCTCGTTATTCCCTGGTACGGTGATATTAGATTATGTCTTGAACATGGGTCAGCACCCCATCACCTTGATCCCACCAAGAGAAGAGCATTGAGGCTAAAGCCTGCCTCCTTTCATTTGGTTAATGGTGTATTGTTCCGTCAGAATTTTGATGGCATACTGATGTGTTGTCTTGAAAAGGACGAAGCAGAAAAAGTCTTGCTCGAGTTGCATGCAGGAGAAGCTGGTGGTCACTTCGGTGGTGACACCACTTCTCATAAGGTTTTAAGAGCCGGTTACTACTGGCCCACGCTTTTTAGGGACGCCCATGCCTTGTGTCGTAAATGTATCATCTGTCAGAAAGCATCAGGGCGGTTGCAAAAACCAACCTTTCCCTTGCAACTCGTTTTAGTAGATTCTCCTTTCCAGCAATGGGGCCTTGATATCATAGGTCCAACTAACCCTCTGTCCTTGCAATAGCACAAGTATATTGTAACAGCCACAGATTACTTTACTCGATGGTCTGAAGCAGTTGCGCTAAGAACTGTCAACACTAGTCAGGTAATCGCTTTTCTAAATTCGAATATTATCACTCGTTTCGGTATCCCTGACTGTTTAGTCTTTGACAGCGCTTCATACTTTTCTTCTCTTGATATGAACGAGTTCGCTTTGGAGAAAGGAATTAAGCTGAAGTATTATGCTAGTTACTACCCCCAGGGCAACGGATTAGCAGAATCAACAAACAAGAACTTGATTAAAATTATCAAGAGAATTGTGGTTGAAAATCAAAAAAATTGGCACAATGCGCTGCTGAACGCATTGTGGGTTGATAGGGTAACACCAAAATTTGTTATAGGTAACTCCCCCTTTTTTCTCGTTTATGGCAGAGAAGCAATTCTGCCACCTCACATTCTTCTTCCTTCGCTTCAGTTGTCACAAAAAGTCCAAGAAGAAGATTGTCCCCCTTTAGAAAACCGAATTAACGCTTTGATGAAGATGGAAGAGGTAAGAGCCCAAGCTAAGCGTAAGTTAGATCAACATCAACAACTAGTTAAAAGCTGGTTCGATTCTAATTCTGCTTCTGATAGGAATTTTGAAGTAGGCGATCTCATCTTGAAGTGGGACAAACCACACGAAGAAAAGGGTGAGCACTCTAAATTTCAAAACTTATGGCTTGGACCATTTTTAATTGCTGAAAAGTTCAGTCCTAGTTCCTTTTGATTGCAGAATCTCGAAGGGCAGCTTGACACCTATCCGGTGAATGGCCAAGCCCTGAAAAGATACTTTGCTCGATAACTACCCTTGTATATTATGTATATATTTTTTATTTTTGTTTGCCTTTTAGTTTGCTTTCTGTTTTTTTATTTTGTTTTGAATATATCAGTTTGTGTTTTTGGACATACACATACCTGTACACTGAACTATTCAGACAAAAATGACAGAAAATTTCTTCGCTGAAATAACTTCTGAAAATTTGTACAAAACATGAATGATATATTGTCGAAATTGATATCTGTGTTGGAAAATTTTGTTGTTTGAAAGAAGTTTACTGATTTTGATCTCTAAGAAAAGTTCGTCATGATCATCTATTATCTTTTTACGCTGTCCATTTTCCGTAAAGGAATGACTTAGAGGATGTCTCCCTGTCTTTGGAAGTTGTTTTGTAAATAAAACATCTCTGGATCTAAATAAAAGACAGTCCAAAAAAAATTATGATGAGGTCTGAAAAAATATGTTAAAAAATCATGATTTCCAGCGTCACCCCGCTCAAATATATATCTATAAAAAACAAAATAAAATAAATTATGAATACGAGCTGCGGGAAGTGCTTGTAAACTCGTCGGGGTACTGAACAGGCCTGCTGGCAGCGAAGCAATGTCGGGTAAATGAAAATTCGTAAAAAAGAAACCTCTTTAATGTCCTTTGTTTTGATCCAGAACTTCTTAACAGGATACAGATGTCAGAGTGGGTTAAATGGAAACCCTGTCGAGGCTATGGATGCGTGCTGGCAGCAGAGGCCATGCCAACAGTATTGGAGATTTTATCTTTAATATCGTGACTTGTTGGTCTTAAGTTTGTTATCAATTTTTATCTTTTGAAACACTGCTGGAATAGTTGGTTAATGATGATGTTTGTACAATTTTCTGGTTGTTATTTTTGAGTTGAAATTATCTTTGTTGTCCTAATCTGAACTTGTTTCTTTGACAGAGATAACTGCTTCAACCAGTGTGTCGCCATTGTTGGCAGCCAACTCACCTTTTCTTATCGTCTATTAAGCTGCCCACACTAATGTTTTACAAACATCATTTTTTCCGTCGCAATTTCCAATAAATGACATTTTCATTTTTGTGACATTTGCACATTTGTCTTCGTTAAGTTTTCACGACTGTAAGCGTGAAAACTTCTCCTTTCGAAGTCGTATTTCGATCATTATCTGAACTGTCAATATCTCTTTTGTCATCATGCCTATCGCACTCACCTTTTATTGATCATTATACAACTGGCAAGATCCTCTAATCAGTTCTCATACTTCGGTTGATTGTATAACTTGGTTTTATTGAGTTTGTAAGGCATTTAGCATTTGGATTTGCACTTTATATGACTTGCCTGATCATTGATTCTATGAAAATGCATAGGTGTTATGATTAAAATTTTTATATATATGTCCTTTGATACAATCCTTATGTTAATCTTTTGGCTTGTCAATTATATGAATATCGTTTGGCACCTTGGTTAAACTTTTGATTATATGAGTTGATACATTGGCGCATAATTGATTTTGGTTTTGATTTATAAGTCGGGTGTTTAAACACTATGGCATAAGGTTTGCACGCATTGGTATACACATTTGATTTAATTAGTTGGGCACATGATTCAATGGTTGAACTACTATTATGGATTGAACAGCTATGTAAATCGGCGGTTGTACTTGGATAATGAATATTTTGCATGGCAGACTCCACCACCTTCGCATGCTTGCATTTATGCCTATCCCTTTTGTTCGTTCATTTCTGTTAGCTCGGGTAGTTTGGCTCCTACGTGTGTTGGTCAATACAAACCCTTCGTTTACCATGCATTCGGCTCTGTGGCACCAGTCGTGCGAGTCGAGCCTAATGGCAACCAAGCCCTGTTAATGTTTGACAATGCCCGCCAAGATTTGGAGGAAAATGGGTGGCTCTTCTTTATACAACGATTTGAGGGTTTTAACCTTTGTGTAGCACTACAGTTTGCCATAACCTTCCATGGTTTTCGAGCCAAGGTGGGCGACATATAGTTAGAGATCGATGAGCAGTTTATCAGCTCTGCTACAGGGTTACCTGCCTCGGGACAGCGTTGGTTTAAGAATTGCAAGGTCGAGGAAGTGACATGGACATTGTTGTTTCTATCGTGCAAAGTCACCTCTTGTGACAGAGGTATGCCCATATCTATGCTCAAACCACGATGGCATGACTTATTAATGCTAGTCAAGCAGTTCGTGACCTGTGAAGTTCGATACGGACTTGTGTTCCTCTACCACCTGCGTTTGCTGATGATTTTTATAGGGTATCCTCTAAACATGCCTTTCTACTTTCATCGTTCCCTGTATAAAATGTCGAAAAAGTTTAAGAGGCAGAAGGCTGACAGCAGCCTGTTCCACCATGGGCTTATTAAGCTCATCGTTGTTTATCATTTGAGTTTGCATGGTGATAGTTGGAGGGATTTCATCGCCAGTAATGGATTTGAAGACACCGACCCTGTACAGGTTGATAAACCTGTGGTAATTGAAACCAAGGCCGAACCATCTGTACCCTTACATCTCCTACTGCCTAAACCCTCGGCTGATCCTGGTGGTGGCTTACCCGACACTATAACTAAGAGTGCAGAGGATATTAAGAAGCCTATGAGTAAAAAACCCAAGGCAAACCTTACTGCTAATTCCAAAGGGAAAAGAAATGCCCGGCTCATTTTGAGAATGGCCAGAAACAAATCACAACCCTCTGCCGAGTCAAACCCTATAGTTCTAAGTGAGGATTATGATTCTGATGTTGAACGTTTCTTGGCTAGCGAGTACCCCTACTCACAGGATTTATGTCCCGAGCCCCCTTATGATTTTGTATCAAACCTTCCCCCTGCCTAAAGAACGACCCTGACTACCCGGGTATTAAATTGCCTCGTGAAACCCTCAGCAATTCGGCCAAACCCTCGCCTGCTCTGTATAAACCCACACAGTCACCTTGTGACCAATGCGATTCATGGTTAGAACGATATTATATTGATGTTCCTATACTCCAATCAAAGATTCAATCACTGGAAGATCAAATTGCAGTGCTAACCAGTCAAAAAGCCAACCTCCAAGCAACAGATAAAAAGAAAAAGACAATCGGCTCCATCTTGTTCAAAAACATGGAATTAGCCACGGTCGTTGTCAATTCTAAATTGGCATAATAAAGCAACCTCGTCGCTATACAGGTATGGTTTTGACATCGTTTCTATTTTGTAAATAATCTAGGTTGATATAATGATTTGAATTCAGTTTTTTAAATAGCTCTGAATGACTCTGTTATAATGTGTGCATTCTATATATAGCTTTGTTTTGAATAAAGAGAAATTTTGATTCAATATACAATCTGATCGTTCCTAGTATAGCAATCGATAGATTTTGATTGGATTTGTGTGGTCTTTGTTTGGATTTGATTGATTGGTTTGCTTTATTGAGTTAACGAAATTAATAGTTTGTCTTCGACTGGATTGGTTTGTATCCGATTTGAAAAAGAAGTTTTTCATACTCAGTTTAGAACACAATCATGTTCGGATTTGATTTTGTTATAATCCATATGTTGTGGTTGGTGGACGATTTTATTGAGTTTGGTTGTTACGATATACCCTGTCTTACAATTTTCAAAGTTGAAATACTGCCCTATTCGATTTTAATTTGGGAAACGAACTACTTTGCTTTTATAAAAATAATATGTTCATTTAAGTCAGTGCAGGTGTGCCTGAATCATGGAATGGATTCGATTCGTGACAGCTATGCTAAACCCCATCCAATTGATTCATTTGATTGGAACGATTCCGTTTTGATCAAAGTCGTTTGCCCATTTTGCCATAACAAATTATGAATTCTATTGTCGATCATTCGAGCCTGTTATGGTTTTATTTGAATTAATTTTCACACCGGTTTGAATTGATCTATTCGTGGTATGAACCGTTTGTCATGTCAACACAGTCATAACGATTGGAATGATCTTGTCGAATTCATATTTCCTATTGACAAGGCAGCATAATAGTTGCTTGCCATTTGTTTGGATTATAATCGTTTCAATTGATATCAAAACGATTTCACAACTGTTGGATTCGATTGGTTATGAAACGAATTGATTGATTGTGTTATTTTTACCAAATCCGGTTACGATTCGTTTGAATGTAATCGATCTTGCTTACCCCAGTTTGCAAAAACGAATGATAGGATATCTTGTACACACTTTGTTACACCTTGTTACGATTTTGTTTTCTATATCGTCACAGCCATAATGAATTGTAAACGATCTTGTTCGATTCGATCATATCTCCTATTGGTAAAACGGCATAACAAATGTATAAGATTTTTTTTTGTATTGATTGCATTGGATGTCAAATGGGTTCTCAACTGTTCGATTACGGTTCTGTTGACCCGATCTTATGGTAACAAAAACAAAACAGAGTATGCCTATCTTTGTAGTCATTTAATTGATTTGGATCCTGTTTGAGTTCATAATGGAATAACGATTTTAATTTATGATTCGTTCTCAAATAATTATTGGATGTCAATTAAATGGAATTTTTTTAAAAAGATTTTCAATTAATTTCAATGTTGATTATGTATCTTTTAGACTAGCTACAGAATCAGAGGATTATGTAGCAAGTCTATAGAATTAAATTTTTATCATTATGTTAATAAAATATCCCTCTAACTTATCCATTTCTGACCTGTTTCAGGTAAATTCAAATTGCATGGGACATGATGGACAGTCTAGGGGAATATTTGAGTGTTTTAGTTTTACTTTAGATTCTTAGTTTAGTTAAAATTGGGATATCTTCCCAGATTTTATGTAAACAGTTTTATAACTTCCACAGGGAGGTTTTACCCTGTGGAAAAACTTATAAATACTTATTATTTTTTTTAATAAGGATCATCCTCGCTTGTGGGAGAACCAGGATAATGGATATCTAATAGAGACTGAGACAGAAATTGATGTTCTGCTACGGCTTTATCTTTTCATAATATCAATCTTTTGTTTCATGTTTATGTTATCAATTTGCATTTGATTAATGACTACTTTAGCTATCTTGGTCTTTTGCAAATGATACGAATTAATTAATATGATCCATGTCTGATTTCTTCCAGTATTTAAAAACATAGCAATTACTTGATACAGTTTATGAATGACAGATTTCTCTTCTTAATTAATTGGATTATTCTGTATAAGTCTTTGCATAACAGGTTTACCTAATTGTGGAGATTTATAAATCATATAATTGTTATGATTTTTATGTCTTGTTTGTCCTGTAAATAAACTCAAAAAGCATTGTAGCTATCGTTTACGAGAAGCTTCTGGATTATTCGGCACGAGTTTCCTTCCTCCGATCTGCTAAAAAGTCATCCTACACAGGACAAATCTGGAGCGTTTCCAGGTCAATTTGTTATTTATTTGTTTAGTATATTTATTAGTAATTTAGTTTAGTTATTTTTCTGTTTCTTTTCTTGTTCATAAAATTATAAAAATCAAAAAATACCTTCCTCTGTCTTAGGGCAGAATATTAATGAGGTTTTCAGGTTTTAATTAAATCTGTAAATTGACAGTATTGTATATTTTGTGAATAAGTTATATTTCTTTAATAATTAGATTAGTTTGCTTTAATAATTAGTTTTAGTTTATGTTTGTTTAGTAGTTAGTTTTAATTAGATTAGTTTATTAGTTAGTTTTAGTTAGTTTTAGTTTAGTTTGTTTTATTTAGTTTTAGTTAGATTAGTTAGTTTAGATTAGATTTCTTTTTGTTTTCTTAGGACCTTAGATCGGCTAACGGAGCCGCTAAACCCGTCAGGGTGGTTCATTCCAAATGGCTTGGGTTATTAGACAACCCCGGACTGGTTCCACTCTCTCAGTTGACGGATGGTCGGTATCGCCCGTCAACATCTAGCAAGTTCATTCACTCTATATTTGTATAGTATTTGTACATTTCTTTCATTAATAGAAATCATGTATTGTTGTATTTCTCTATTTCTGGCAATATTTGTGTGTATTTCATTATAATATCTCTGCTTTCATTTCGTTCTAAAAATAATCCAGATTAGTGGTATCAGAGCAAGCTGCTCTTGATCATTTTTTAGTGCATGTCCCCAATGAGGTCCGAGTATAGTTGGGTCTAGAGATTATCTCTCTTGAGGAAAATTGCTCTCGCACTCCCAAGAAACCATCCATGGCAGAAGAAAATAAAAATGGCGGAGTAGAAGATTATATTAACCTGTTACTTGAGCAAGTTCTCGCATGACAGAGGGACGAAATGATGGAGAATTTTTCCCACGTCCTCTAATGTCTATCAATAGAAATAGGCGCATATTCATCAAGCGGCCACTTTGGAGGAACCTCTCCCTTAAAGGTACAAGTTAATTTTGATCACCTTTGCACTCCTCAAGGCCCTCCCCCATGTCAAACATTGGTGGGAAACTTACTGGGAGAAAAGTTCCACGAAGGAATCTGGAATATATGGGGTCAATCCCACTTGGGATTTTTTTGTGGGCGTGGTTAAGGAACAATATTACCATGTTGATAACTATGAATACCGGTACATGAGATGGACCAAACTGAGAAAAGAGAGGGGCCAAACGGTGTCGGATTTCAAAAATACTTTCCATACCTTAAGCACCAAGTTGGTTATCAATGACTCTGAGCGGCATATGGTTCTGAAATACAATGGGGCTCTGCATAGGTACATCCAAACCGGAATGGATTTCCTAAACATCTCATCACTGGGAGTTACCTATCGATATGTTGTCAAAATCGAGCAGAAATTTAGGCACCAGAACAAATGGGAGTTTGGGTCTACAAATACACGACAACTAAAGAATAATAAAGACGATCCTAACCAACAGCCTCCTGAAAACCAATCCAAGACACATGAAATAAGTGTAATGAAAAGAAAAAGAATGACACTGGTAAGTGGTGTGAATTCCACAAAATCCCCTGGCAAAAAACTAATGAATGTCACTCAAAACAATATTTGGTGGTCGAGATCAAAGACAATGAGCCGAACCCTGATTCAGAATCTAATCCAGAAAATAATGAAAAAAGGAATATCATCTACGCAGACCCCACTGCTATCGTCGTGAATGCAACAATTCAACCAGAAGAACCAGCAGATCTTGAAGAGGGGGAGCGCTTTTTCCATTCACAGATGTGGGTGGAAGGGACCTCGTTGCATTTCATTGTTGATAGTGTAAACCAGAAGAACCTCATCTCAGCTGAGGTTGTCAAACAGTTGGGGTTGTCGACAACACCACACCTGCAACCTTACAAAACTGTGTGGCTTCACCGGGGATGAGATCTTTGTGTTAGCTAGCAGTGTCACCTATCCTATGGAATCCAACCCTTCAAGGATGATGTAGTGTGTGATGTTGCCCCTCTTTATGTTTGTGATGTTGTTTTGGGCCAACCATATATGTGGAAACGTCATGGTGTTTATGAGTCTCGACCACGTAGTGTCATTATTACTCTGGGGGGTCAGCTCTATAGGATACCAGAGGTAGCTCTAACTATTGTTCTACCAAAATAATGTTGCAAGGTAATCTCTCATATTGTTAAATTCAACCTCTTCGCAATCTGTTTAAAGGATGAACATAAGGCCACTGCAACCATTGCAGCCTAAGCACCTTCTATCCAGCAAAAGCAGATTGCAGAAGGGAAAGAAGATATTGCTTCTTCACCTACAATGTGAATAGTGCCTACACAATGCCCCATCAAGCCAAGATACAACATTTTGGTGGAACAGATTCAACCCCGCCAGCAACAGGCTTGTGTCAGCCTTCCACAAACCAAGCAATGCAACTTCTCCAACAAGGAAAGCAGCTCACCAAGATTTAGATTCAGCAAATGATTTCCCCTCTTCCCTGAGAACTCAACGCAATGGAGACCATTTCTCCCTAAGGGGGGAGGATTAATCCAGGTGGATATTGGTGGCCACCCACCTGTTTCAAATTCCACTTGGCTCATCTTGACAGTTTTCAATTCAGCACATTTCTCTGTAATGGTGACATCTCTTTGTAATTGTGGGTTTTTCACTTCTGGGGTTGTCTTGAAGCCCTACACAGCATCCAGGTGGATATTGGTGACCACCCACCTATTCCAACTAGCTTATTTTGGTAGTTTTCATGTCAGTACATCTTTACGTACTTTTGGGGCCATTTTGAGGCCCTAAACAATGTTTTTGGGGATTTCCACAATCAAAATGTCAACAGAATTAGATTTTGACAAAACAATGTCTAGTTCTCTAAAAGACCTTTACAACGAGCTATCACATGCCTAAAACGAAAATCGTATGAAAAAGTTACAACCCCGGGAAGTTGATATACTAACTTACCCCAACGGGGCCCACATGACTTTTGGCGCTTCATCTCCTAAGGTTAGTATTTTGCATGTCTAGGGTTTTGGCATTCATGTTTATTATAAAAAGGCCTTCAGAGCCTCATTGTGCTCATCTTCTTCTTGTGAATGAGCATAGTCGTCACATCTCTTCTAAGAGATAAGTTACCACCATTCTAGCGAGTTCATTCACTTTGTATTTTTACAATCTTTGTACATTTCTTTCATTAATGGAAATCATGTATTGTTGTATTTCTTTGTTTCTGTAAATGTTTGTGTGTATTTCATTGTAATATCTTTTCTTTCATTTTGTTCTGAAAATAATCTGGATCACCCTTATTCTTTTGGTTTGTTTGCAGGAATAAACAACTTTATTAGCACAAAGATTCTCTCACCGAGAACAGCTCACGCGTATTCTATGCACGGTTCTCATTTGGTATGATACTCTCCAATGAAATCCCTTCGTCAATTCTATGATAGTCATGGTATATTTTATGATAGAACTGAAACATGGTTGGAGATATCTTACTTGGATAGTATTCCCATGAAATATCATTGTCACATGTTTAATATGGTAAATAGATTTTATCATGCTTTAATTTTTCGCACTTTTACTTTGTCTTTATTCCAAGTTCTGTTTCCATTTTTTTGTATTGAAAATATGTTTGCAAGCTTGGGATTATATGGATGGATATGTTGGCATTATGACTATACATGCCTCATTTTTCAATTGTTTGTAGCATAGGATAGGAGTAGGGTATAATAGACTAGTGTCTTTCCTTTGCATAGTTTATCTTTTCTTTCTAGTTTGTTTAATTAGTTTTATGTTTTCATTCTATTTTCATTACTATTGGTTGAACAATGGTAGGGGTGGAAACAAATACAAGGATTGCACATCAATTTTCCTTTTATTGAATTTTTTTCAATTTAATTTTGATATGGGGAAAATTTTATTTCATCTTATTCTCATATTTTTACCATGTGCTGGGTAATTTTTAGATCATTGCTTTTATGCATATCATTTTTTTCACTCATTGTGGCATCTTGCAAGTGGGATATTTTAAACTAGTATATTATTCATCCCCTCTTCTAATGAAAGTGGACCCTCATATTTGTCCCATACTCATATCCACATAAGTCCAATCTAAAAAAGTTTGCTTAATTGAGATTCTTATGAGTTTTGGGCTTGTTGTCCCCCACACAGTAAATGAGAATATGAGTGACTAATTCTACCCATTTGAGATTGAAACCGCTCCAAATCCTTACATTTCTTTGAATTATTATTTCAAGTTTGGGGTTGTTCAAATAATTTATTTCACATCCACTCTTTTATTTGATGACTCTCACCCAACATGATTTTTTTGTTTAGACCTTTTTAACATAATAAACTTTCCTAATTTTTTATTTATTTTGAGTTATTTTCTGTTAGCAATTTTAGTTTCAATTTCTAGGCATTGGATATTTCTAGGAATTGGTTGCATATATATTATGATATGTTCAATTAGTTTTCGATGAAGATTTTCATTTGTTATCTTGCAGCTCTCTTCACCCAAGATTCCTCTCACATACAACATCAAGAGACTTTCATTCACATTGTCTAGATGCATTTTTGACAATTTTGGACAGCATGGTTATTTAAATATTTGGTTGATATCTTCTTCATAAAATTATTTAGGAACCAATCCTTTTACTCCCCAAATCATTGGTTGACCAAAGACTCAATCCTACTGTTCTCCATCATGAGAATTTTAAACCTGATTTTTTTCTTGTAAGATATCTTCCATCCTTTAGATTTGTCAATCCTGAGTCACTCATTATGGTTTCATTCTTGAGCAATCAGATTTGTATCATGGCTGAGAATTACACACTTATCTCATGTTGAAATTCATTCAAATGCTTGGGAATTGTAGGTATATGTTGGAATACTGAGAGAGGGGTGAATCAATATGAGCACTTAATACCACTTTTAATCACAATATGTATTATTTAACTTTATCAACAGTATTCAATGGTTTATTAGTTATACAATCAATACATTATTGCATCATAAACATTAGTATCCATCAGCACATAATCAACCATCATAGACATTTCCACAAATACATAGTACACCAATATTTACATGGAAACCCAATGCGGAAGAAAACCACGGAATGATTTTCTTATATGTCAAAGAAATACATTCAAGGAAGCACGAACTTCTGATTCCCCAGCTCCAACTGGAAGGAGGCTCCAACCCCCTAGTTTCTCAGGCTCCAACCAGAAGGAAGCTCCAACTCCCTAATTCTCTAGCTCCAACCAGAAGGAGGCTACAACCTCCTAAGTTCTCTAGCTCCAACTGGAAGGTGGTTACAACCACCTAGTTCTCGGGTTCCAACCTGAAGGAAGCTCCAACTCTCTGATTCTCAAACACCAATCGGAAGGAGGATACAACCCCCTTTCCTTTCCCCATCCAACCACCCTGAAATATAAGTGCCAAACAACTAATACTTCCACTTTCACTCTGTCATTGTCAACATGTCACTGTATCCAACCTGTCATTGTATCCAACCTGACATTGTCACTGTCACTGTCACTACCGTTGTCACTGTCTCATCCATGAAACTAGATCCACTCTCAACCGCATGCAACTCATGCCAAGATCACCAATAGCATATCTCAAACCATATGTCCAACATCACCACAACATTCCTCTACCAAGCATGTACCAAGATCACCACATACCATCACAAGATATGTGTTTCAACCAAGTACCAACTTATACCATGCATCAATCTATACCACAACCTGTACCATTACAAGTGCACCAACCATGCACCAAACATGTACCATACCAAGTATCAATCTTATACCATACCATGTGTCAACCATGCACATCAAACATGTGCATTAACATTATACCATGTACCAATCATATACCATATCATGCCATACACAATATACCAATAAACCAAGAAATGCACCAGCAATGTATCTCAACAAGTAGATCTCAACCAACATGTACAATACACCCAATATGTACCACAAGACATATACCAAAAACTCACCAAGACATGCCTCAAGCATGCTCCACAAAATCACAAAGATGCAACTTCAAACTAAGCATATAAACATACCTATAATATTATAGTTGACATGGTGTATGTGATCACAGACTTGCAAACCTTCCTCAACTTCAGCAACAAGAGAATAGCATCTTCATCAAACTTTACCTTAGTCTCACAGGACTAGTTTTTGGATTAGTCAACAACCCTAACTTTCAACAAGCATAACTCCATACCTATAATGAATAAAGGTCTGCAAATTTTACACAATATTACTCAATGTTTTCTCTATCATTCCTCCAAGTTTCACTGCTTGTAACATCCAGGAAATGAAGTTATAGAAAAAATGGTAAACCTTGTTGAATTATGGTTTATTCTAAAGAGCGAACTTGTAGAGAATGACATGCACTGAATATTTCATATATGAATCAGAAATTTTCACACAAAATAATATGGCTTGTACTATATCCAATGCATTTGGTCTCGCTAAATTTTGATCTTCTATGAAGAATTTATGACTATTTTACCCGGCACACATGTTTAAAACTAGTTTCAGGACTAGTCAAAATACCTATCTTCCATAGAATGTATCTACCAAAATAAAATGACCTAGAAGCGGAAATTTCTACCACATGTACCTTGATATGTTTTGTCAACATCCTCCAATTTTTTCTATCTGAATCATTCTAGAAAAAACAATATTGTGAAAATGGTGAGATTACCTGTAAATAACATACCTTAGAACACATCATTAAAAGACTTCATCCTCCCTTGGATTTTTGGCCTCCTTTACTTCACCTTCCCTCTAAAATCTACCTCAGATCTCCTTGGTTACCTCAGTAACTTATAGATATTCAATATACTCAATAAGTGTTAATGTGAGTCTCTTGATCTCTTATTTATACTTCCCAATTGCCTTCCTTTAGGGGTTATCTTGTAATTGTTTTACCCATCTTCCTTGTTTTAGGGCTAACCCACATTATCGTTGAAACTGGTTTACCCATAATTAGTCAACTCATAATTTATTTTTGCAACTAATTTATTTTTAATTACTTTCATGTTGTCTTCCTTTAGGGGCTAAATTGTAAATGTTTTACCCATCTTCCTTGTTTTAGGGCTAACCCACATTCTTGTTGCAACTACTTTACCCATAATTAGTGAACTCGTAATTTCTTGTTGCAACTAATTACTTTTTAATTATTTTATTATTTCAACAACTTTACCCATGATTAAATCCTAGTTGCAACCACTTTGACTAGTAAACTTCTTAATGACTTTCTAGGAGCTTCTAGAATAATTGACTTTTTGTTGACCTTATAGGGGCTTCTAGATTACTCTAAAGGGTTCTCCAACTTCACAAGGATATATCTCCCTAAATGTAAGGATTTATGTGATGTACCACATATCATCGGAAACGGAATGACATGTACTAACCATTCATGATAGTGTTACCTACATATTCATTGATCTTCATGTCCAAATATCTCGAACAAACTTGGGTTCTTTAACCACACCTCTGGGGCTACTGGAATGTGCTACCGGACATACTCAAGGGCTAACATCAACCTACAATATCAATATCCAAGGGTTGACATCAATGACAACCAACTATACAAACCAATTGTCCATCAATCTAAACCAATTGTCCAACAATCTCCCCCTTTGGCATTGATGGCACCACCAACATTGATGGAAACACTTAGTCATACTCATGCTCCCTGTGATCATCGTTCCTCAACAATGTTTCTATCTCTCCCCCTTTGACATCAATGGAAAAGGGTATATCCCTTTGGGGTTGCTCCCCCTTACTGAACTCTCCTTGGTTAAGGTAATTTTCTCAATTTTCACAATCATGTATATTATATTGTAAATGTTGATATACCCATTACACTTTATTTCTATGTTTGTAGATGGAATATGGAGAGGCTGAAAAAACTCAAGTCAATCCAAAAAACATTGCAAATAACCCAAGAACAACATCCATTGCAAGTGACGAAGAAACCATGTAAATATCTTGAGCACTCATAGCAACTCAAGTGATGAATGACAATCAATATAAATGAATGTTAAAAGTTGTATATTTTGGAACATCTCTCTATAAAAATTAGACAATGTGTTTAATATGGACCTTTATATTATCCCATTTTGTATGACAAGTTACCAATAATTGTAACAATTATTTTTTGACATTTTGTTTATCATAGACATTTATGTTGTCTCATTTTGTAAGATTAATTGTTCCTTATTCTTATCTAATACAATGGATTTCTTATTCTATTGAAATGTATGTCGGTGTAAAATGTTATGTTGCCAATTATTTATATGCAGATATGTGTATTTTGTTGATATATTTGTTTAATGATAAAATACATTAATACAGTGATTATATCCAAACGCATTAATTACAATACAAAAAATAAATATTATTATAAAAAATATTTTGTTTTCTTATTAGTGTTTAGAATTTTATATTAAACAAAACAAGCAACAAGAAGTTTCATTCCGTACCCATAAAAATATTAAATAGCGCACGATGGATTATGGCACCCAAAACATATTGGTATGTTTTTGTCATTTGTATGCATCAATTAATGTTAAATATATAAGCATCTATGTGCATGATATTTTCAACTTACATGTATGTAAGCACTGGTGCAATTTATAAAATACAAGCATCGATGTGGGTAATGTGTATTAATGTGTTTTTAATTAATGAAGCAAAGGTTCTTATAACAATATTAAGTGCAATGATGCTTCTAATTACAACATCAACATCGTTACTTTTGATATTGTTGTCATTATGACATTTACTAGGATTTCACAGTGCATAATGAGATATATTGCACCAATTCTTAACAACATATAGTGCATTTGTGCTTTAGATTATATGGGATGCATTGAAGCCATATTAAAGAGTGACACGTTGATGCACCATTCTATATGTGGTGCATTGATGAAAAAACCTTCGACCACCCAGATATTTTAATTATAATAAATCTCCATTAAATCCTATGCCAAAACCTCTACTTTCTTTAGCATAGGTTTTATTTTATAATTTTGTCCAATCATGTAATACTAAAAACGTTCACTAAAACCTCCACAAAAGATTATTTTCCTTATATTGTACATAGTGACCTTATTCCTCTACTATGTTATGATATCATAATCCTTTCCACTCCACAACTATGGAAAAAAAGTTATTATAATAAGAATGGAACCCCTTTCTCTCTCTAAGCAGCTAAGGTTTCAACACCTCCTAATAGTTATTGTAGTTAGGCTTAGGGTTAGATTTTTTCATTTCCCAACTCCTTGTAAGGGTTTGTGTTTTGGACCCTCTAGAATCTTCTTGAAGGCCCTTATGTGGCTAGTTCCACATGTGTGATAAAGGAGTTGGCACTAATTCTAATTGGCATTGTGGTGGTCAAAGAATAGGTCAGCTTCTCGAAGGCATAAGTCCTTCATATGAACTCTAATCAGGGTGATATTTGGACTAATGGAAAGATATCGTCAATAAGAAATAGATCAAGTGGGTGGAAACTATGTTCACAAAAAAAATTTGGGGGGGGAGGGAGTGGGTTGCCCATTTAATTCCCAAAATATGCTTTGGAAGTTTTGGGACCCCAAACCACCAAAAGAGTGTCCCCTAAGTGGCCTCAGCAAGGCCATAGTTATAAATTTCCACATCATAAAGTGTAAGTTTTAAACCTGTGAAGTAAAACAATGCATATAGATTCTTAAGAAAAACAGAGGTTAATCAATGGCTCGTACACATAGTAGAGAAATATTTATGTTGGAAACCCTTAAACTGGAGAAAACCAGCCTTCCTTGGTGTCGCACCTCTCAAATATTGATTGTATTAATTTCACCATTCACAATACAATACATACAATTTTTAGGTATTCTACAACTACCAAAACCAGAATCCCTTGATCCGGGATTAATTTAGAAAACTGCTAAAAATAGAAAAAAACAACTAAAATAGAAAAAAAACGCCAAAAAACAATTTTGGGGCACTTCCCTGAACCCTGAAGGCTCTGGGATAGCGCCTAAAGCCTAAGGATTCACCTAAGAGGGGGGGGGGGGGGTATTGGCTCCCCCTTGGACAGCATCTGATGCACACATACACCATCAAGTGGTGGGATCGTCAAATATGACGCACCCCCCACAGACATGCAAAGAATATAACACATACCCAATATAAAGAACCAAAAGGGATGAAAAATATATACAATGATCCATTTCCAAATCATGGAGAGATAGAGAATATCTCCCTCAATTTCCTCCTCCAAGCTAAATTTTGTCTTCAAAGAGAATGAGAGACCTCATGAAAAGTGTTTTCTTGTCCTCACCTAGTGGATTCCATTTTATAAGGTATCTCTTGTAAAGAGTCCAAATTCCATGTATATTTCTCTAAGAGGCATAATGTCTTAATTCTTAACCATTTCCAGCAAGGTGACTTCTTTTAGACATTAATGATGGATCAAGAGCCTATCCTTAGATGCCAATTCACTTATTCCACCTGGACTTCCTTCTACCTTCTTGTTAGTTCTATATATAGTGAGTTTGAAAAGATGTGAATCACCTCCCCCCCACCACCACACACACCCTTCATCATGTTATCTCAAGCATGCAAGTCCTAGAACAACACCTTTCCTAAAATGGTAATCTACCTATAAGTCATGTTTTCTTTTCATATGAAATAGCTAGTGTGATTTATGCTACAATAAAAATTAGATTGGCTCTTTCACGTATGTGAATCACCTAGATTCTTGAGGTCGTGTTCTTCTCTAGGAGCTAATGATATGTGTCTCTTATGCATCCTATTGTACATATAATAAACTTTTTTACCATGGTGAGACCTTAAAGTGCCACAACTACATCAACATAATTGTTGGTTGTCCTTCTTAGTTCCCATGAGAATGTGTAGACCATTTATCTTCTTCGGTTGAATATTACTCTTATTACTTTAGCATTGCCTAGGTTTCGTTTAGAATTTGTATTAAATAATTTCATACACTTCTATTGATTTCATATTCAATTTTGGATGTGATTCTCTAAGGGTTCTAACTACCAATAGGTTTTCTGAGGAATGACAAGTATATTCTAAAGGATAAGGGTCATGCAAGCACTCAGGTTTTATGAAGGATGACAACTAGATTCTAGAGGACAAGGGTCATGCAACCATTCCTAGAAGTTAAGTTTGTTCAACCATTCTAGCTCACTATTGTTAATGTCTTGAAGGGATTTGGGACCCTTATGGTTACTCTCTAAGTTTTCCACTATGAATCTTATAGATATGTTCAACTAAATTTGTGCAAGTACACATACCTTGTCTTAAAATATAAAAAAACTCATAAATTCAAAATCAAAATTTAAGTCCAAAATATGAATTAAATTTCCATTGGTGAACATGGACACTAAAATCTATCAATAATCTCTTTAATTGGATGCCTTGAATATTCTCCAATCAAATGCACCATAGGGTAGCCAATGGTTTGACCTAAGGATCAACTAATGGGTTTGTCTATATGCTCCCCAACGATGTCTATGTTGACATAATCTACATGTTCGAGTGGGTTTGGTTCTTCATGCAGGGAAACATCATATTATCAAGCCTTCTCTCTCAAGCATCCTCATCAAACTGACAAGTAAACTCTAGAGGACAATGATCATGCAACCATTCCCACAAGTTAAGTTTCTTTAGCCATTCTAGCTCCTCATTGTTAATGTCTTGAAGGGTTTTGGGACCCTTATGATTACTCTCTAATTTTTACACTGTGAATCTTATGGCTATTTTCAAATCTGTCCCAAGTTTGGTGGTTTTCCTATGAAGATACAAGTATTTCTTGTGGGCCATATTTTCTAGAATATGCATTTGGGTAATAGATTGATGCAAAATTTTCCTTTAAGCAAGTTTGTATATGTTGTATGACAAGAAAAAATGTTTCTCAATATTTACAATACTTTATTTCCTATATTCTTCTTTTAGTATTATTATCCATATTTCTTTGGCCATGGGACACTCCAAGAAAATATGACTACCAGATTTTTTTTTTATGTGTAGAGAACACATATTGACATCCATTGTATTCTCTTTTTCTATACTTTTTTATGGTTAGAATTTTGCTGTGAACCATGAGCCACATGAAGGCATTGACCTTGGGATGATAATTTTTGGCCTAGATGACTCTACCAACATTTATTTGAGGGAGGTAAATGTTGAAATTGACACAAGGAAGTGAGGATGGAATGGAACCAAACAACCAACCCAAAATCCTACAATAAAGGAGAAAATAATAGCACTAGGGCAGCACACTCCTTAGAGAGAAAAGGTACCCTGGCACAAATGCATTAGAGAGAGAAACATGCAATAACATCCAAGATAACCCTTAAACAACAATGCTATAAATGATCATAAGTGTTGTGTTAAAGATACAATCATCAAGCACAAGAGAGATATTAACCTGTGAACAAAAGAGAACACCAAAGATATAGGTGCCCTTACACATAAATCACTTTATTATATAATGATGCTTGTGTACTAAATAACAATCAATATGGATCACAAGATGATGATTTACAAATGACTCTTTGGAGTGTGTATTTATGCGTAACTCAAGACATAGGGAACCTTCTCTATTATGCACCCACATATAAGTTGATTAGGTCAACCTTCACCATGACCTAGTATTACAATAAATGAACATAAGTTGGCCTTAGCCACATACATTATGTAATGGGTATGTCATATACACATGTGAAGATTAAACCATGATCAAC
>ML792248.1:149937-192735 GCA_009831015.1 Picea engelmannii | reverse complement strand
GATAGGGTAAAGTGATAATATGAGTTTAAATGTGAGTGAAACAAGAGTGTAATGGTGGCAAAAAGTGTGGGCAAAAAGGTACATTATATGGTCCTAACATCCCCCCCAACTTAAAATGTTGCATGTCCTCAGGCAACTTCACTCTGAATCAGAATCTGAATACCGACTCTGAGCGTGCAAGTTACTCAAGCAGTAGATGTGGAAGGTGATGTATGTTGGAGCTCTGAACCCTTGAACGCGTTGTAACCTTTGTCAAGTTGTTCTTTCTATCTTCTTGGGCAACTTATAATGAATTTGATATTTCTCTGCTGGCATCCAAAGGATAAGAAAATGAAACTGGTACCCTATCCAGCTTTCAGCACATTGTTGAACACACTTAATGTAGCTAGGTACCCTGGAGATTGCTATCTCAAGATTAGTGGGGCTAAAAGGATTGTGTTCCTGTCTTTTCTCAGTAGACTGTTGTCAAAACATGTTATTTGTCTGTAGGGCAGCAATCTCTGTTGATTTAATGAGATGTTGACACTCCTGAAACACTGATGTCTGTAATTGCTGAATGTGTTGAGTCATCCCTTGTTTCTTTAAAAACTGATAATACTCTGTAACAAAGGTGGCAGCATTTTGCGGTTCTGGCTTTATCCAGAGAAGATGATTATCATCGTTGTGCTTGGCAGCTAGGAAGTGATCCTGCCATATAATTTGAATGTTAAGGAAGGAGGTGAGTGCCCTAATTTGGATGTCACCGACAAGAGGGTTAAGGTTAAGTTGTCGGTTCTCAGGGATGGCCTCATTATGAAAATATGCCTCACAGAGGAGGTGTTGATCCATAGCAGAGGCTTCTGCAAAGGTTTTGACAAAATATGTTGGATGTAACACTGCATGGGGTCTGCCTTCTATGATTGATTTGATATGAAACCATGTAAGTCGTTCCATGAGGAACAAGGAGTAATTGCAGGATGGTTTCCTTGCAGCCAATAGCTTTTGTGCCAAGTCAAATATCAGGAGCAATATGTCTTTTAGCTCTTTGTTATGTTTCTTAAGGGCACGAGCTTTCTGGTGTGTCTACTCCAAAGCTTCCCAATTTGAGTAGGTATGATTTATCCAGATCTGTCTGTGTTCCTGCAGGCTTTTGGCCTATGTAACAGCAGACTCTTTTTTCCATTTTTCTATTATTGTCTGCTCATCCCATGGCTGAGTTTGTGTTTCAGCGTTGCAAGTAGTAGGCTGAGGTAGGGTCTAAGTGGCCTATTCCACAAAGGTGTGGGTATTAATCTGGCTGGGAGGGGTAGATTCATCAATAGACAATGTTTGTACATCTTTATTAACAAAAGCAGGGGTTTCAAATTTGACATTTTTTGCACGCCAGGGCTCAA
This sequence comes from Picea engelmannii, assembly GCA_009831015.1. Classification (NCBI taxonomy): domain Eukaryota; kingdom Viridiplantae; phylum Streptophyta; class Pinopsida; order Pinales; family Pinaceae; genus Picea; species Picea engelmannii. Next base: position 191,362 of record ML792248.1, on the reverse strand, counting down.
TCTTAATTTTGGAAGGTCCTGTTGGTTCTTGTGTAACAGTAGGGTGTTCTTCTTTGACTACAAAAGTTGGAGGAGCAGGGGGAGCTCCTGGCATTGGGATTTGAATTACTTTGTAGTCTGCTTGATAGTAGATGTCCCCACATTGACAGCACATATATTCTCTACACAGATTCTCTGTTGTAGTTCCTTCTGACGTGGTCGTTGTGCGAGCTAGGGTGTACAAATTAAGTTCCTTCTCATAGGCTTCCTTTTCTGCGGCTAGCTCTTGCTTGTAGGCTTCCAGTTCAGATTTTAGGAACTCATTTTCTTGTAAGACAGAGGCCATTGTTGGTTCTGGTTGAGGAGTGACTGCTTCTTGTGTAGCAGTCACAGCCGCAATAGCTAGTTCTTGTGGAGAAGCTACAGGATCAGCAGTTGCTTCTTGTGTTTCATCTTCTTGATGTAAGAAAAGTAATGTTGCAGCACCCTGGACCTTTGATTCCTGTATCTCAGTATCAATATCAGCACCTGGTTCTTGTGTTTCAGCTGTAGTTGGTTCTTGTGTGACAGCTATGGCTGGTTCTTGTGTTTCATCCACTGAATGAGTAGTTGGTTCGTGTGTTTCAGCTACTAAATGGATAGTTGGTTCTTGTGTTTCAGCTACTGAATGAGTAGCTGGTTCTTGTGTTTCAGTGCCCGTGGGTGGAATAGGCAAAGATTCCGGCATTTGGGAGGTTAGAGGTGTACGGGGTATTAGTCGGATGGGTTGGGGGTCTAGGGAAGTGGCAGTAGTGGTTGGCCTTGTTGAGGCCCTTGTTCATTTTCTTTGTAAAAAGGGCGGAAAGAAAGGAATTTGCTTTCGTTTTCGTGGGGTTTTTTCCTCAATGATGGGACAGGGAGAATTGTCTGGTTCAGAATCATCACTAAGAATATGAAGGGCAGGAGTGGATGATGTTGGTAAAGTGTGGGGCAGGATTGGTATGGTAGGGGGTTTAATTGGGTTAATTGGGTCTGTAGGCGGACTGTTAGGTATTTATGGAGAATCTGGAGGGTTTTGTGGTTGTTGTTCCTGCAGATTTTCAGGAATTTCAGCAGCTTCTTGGGGATCTATGGGTGGATTGTTTAGTGGAGGGTTTTGTTGAGAAAAACCCTTTTGGATAAGTAGTTGAACGAGACGGTGATGGGTGAGTGAAAGGGTGGGATCTTTAGCCTTTTTACAGTAGTGCGACATATTTTTAAGACAACCGAGCAAATAATAAGGAATGTTCACCAATCTATTATGCTGTAAATGAGACAACAGGACAAAATCGTGTTGGTAGACTACCTGGTATCGTCCTTCGCAGGTAAGGTAGTGTTTGACGAATTTTGCAACTTCCGGCCATGGAGGTGGCAACGAGATGAGTCGGACACCCCGGCCTTTAGGTTCAATTTGTTCCCCTAGCAAGAGGAAATCCTGCTGGGTGTTCAGAATGATATGTTTGCGGCTGAACATGCGAATGCCATTGGTAGGGAGACCTGAAACCTACGCTATATCCTCTTCTGTAACTGAAATCCAAACCCCTTGAACAATGGAATGGTCTTCCTGGAGGTTTTGAGCAAATTGGAGAACCTGTTGTTGATCATACCACTAGAGTCTCTGAAAATAACCGAGCCATCCTGCCTGCAGAAAAATTTGATAGGCTACTGGATAGTGTTCTAACAGGGTTGTCGTGGCAGGTTCGTACCATATCACAGAGCCTCCCATAGCTACCAGCTCAGTAAAATACATCGTCAAAGAGTTGAGTAACAGCTTCTGTGCAGAGTGAGTTTTTCGAGTGAAGGCATGCAAATGGTGGTGAAATAAACGAAAGGATAGTAAATAGGAATGGCAGTGGTTGATATGTGTGAAATGATGGTATAAAAGTTCGATATTTCCTCCCCCCCTTTTAAGCGCGGCTCATAATGATTTTACATGAGTGGTAATGATGAGTTGGAATCTTCTCATTAACTATAGCTTAATTTTATTTACATAAAATTTACATACCTCACCTTTACCTTTTAATTCATACTTCAAACAAAATATAATGCCTGTTTGTAATAGTTCTACAGTGGCCGTGGCGGAGACTTTTGATTTCTTAGATTCAATTGTATCAAGGATTTATTGACTGGAAGGACAAAATGTAGTATAAGAGCGCAAAAGCTTATTGACAGAGAATGCTGAAAAGTTGGTGTTTCAGCAACAGAAAGAAGAGTGAAACAATTGTTGGACGGTGTTGTTTCGTCAATGGAAACTGTGAAGAATTTTGGAACCGTGGCAATGGGAAAATGACGAAAGGTTGCTGACAGTGGTGTTTCGGCAATGGGAAGAAGGGCGAAACAATTGATGGACGGTGTTGTTTCGTCAATGGAGAAATGTGAAGAACTGTTGAACAGTGGTGTTTCAGTAATGGAAAAAAATGGCGAGAATTTTGTTGGACAGTGGTGTTTTGGTAATGGGAAAATGGCGAAAAGTTGCTGACAATGGTGTTTCAGCAATGGGGAAAGTGGTGAAAGGTTGTTGACAGTAGTGTTTCAGCAATGGGGAAAATGGTGAAAGGTTGTTGAACAGTGATGGGGGGAAATGGTGTGGAAGATTGTTGAACAGTGGTGTTTCAGCAGTGGGGAAAGTCAAAAGGTTGTTGGACAGTGGTGTTTCAGCAATGAAGAAAGAGAAAATAGTTTTTGAGCAATGGTGTTTCAGCAATGGGAAACCTTGCCTCTTCTTGAAGTAGGATCATCCTTTCTTAGTGGGCTTGTGCTTTGATCGGGAATCTGCAAAAATCGATTGTAACATGGTATTTCTTGACAGGAATTATTAGTAAATGAAATCTAATCTAATACTAAAGAAATTAACTTAAAAAGAATTAATTGCAATGAGGGGTAGGAGCCCCCTCTAAAAAGAGGTAATGAGAGTCTGCCACACATGTAGCCTTAAAATATTCTTTGGAAATAGGGCGCTGGTACAGACGGAGCCGATGACCATTTACAAGTAACGATATTTTAGAGTCATCGATTGTGAGGAGCCTTACTGTTCCATTGGGAAAAACAGTGTCTACTTTGTAAGGTCCAAGCCATCTTGTACGTGGTTTCCCTTGAAATTCTTTGAACCGAGAGTCATACAGTAGGGCCCAATTACCTTTTTGGAACTGCTCATGCTTGATAGTTTTGTCATGCCATTTTGATCTTTGCTATTGAATCATAGTTGTCTGATGAATGGAATCTAGTCTTTTTTCATCCAATTCATTAAGCTGTTGCAACCTGGTTGTCTGTGGATCGATCAAATCAAGGTTGACAGCTAAAGCAGTCCTTAAGGTTTTGATTTCAAATTCCACAGGAAAGACAGCACTCTTTCCATAGACTAATTCATAGGGAGAGAATCCTGTAGTATTTCTCCAGGTAGTTCTGTAGGCCCATAATGCTTCAGGGAGCCTATGAGACCAGTCCTTTATGTTTTCCTTCACTGTTTTTGTGAGAATGGATTCTATTACTTTATTTGTGATTTCCACCTGTCCATTGGCTTGGGGGTGGCATGTTGTAGTCATTCTATGTTGAATATGATATTTTTGAAGAGTGGATTTAAAACCATGAGAAGTGAAAGGAGCTCCTCCATCTGTAACTAATTCTCTTGGCACTCCAAATCTGATGAAGATGTCTTCAAATAATAAATCTATAACTGCTTCTTCGGTCGCTCTATGGAGTGCTTTAGCTTCCACCAATTTAGTCATATAGTCTGTGCAGACCACTATGTAAACTTTTTGATTGGATGGGGGGTTAATGGGTCCTACAAAGTCTAAGGCCAATCTTTCAAATGGTTCAAGTACTATCTGGGGCTTTAATGGCATTTCATCTCTATGATTAGGTTGGCCCACTCTTTGGCATCTATCACAGGCTCAGACATATTTCTTTGCATCTTTGAAAAGTGAGGGCCAAAAGTACCCCATCCTGAGAATTTTATGTGTTGTTCTCTTATCAACAAAATTCCCTCCACAAGGGCCATCATGAAAAGCTTTTAGTAGATCATAAACCTCATCTTCTCTAATGCACCTTCGGATTTCTTGATCATGTCCTATATGGAAAAGACACCCACTTATCAAACTATATCGAGCACTTTGTTGGATGATTCTTCTTTTCTCTCGGTAGGATAAGTGTGGTGGTAACTTCCCTGCAACCAAGTAGTTAGCAATGTCTGCATACCAAGGTGAGTGAGCAGAAACTGCAAATATATATTCATCAGGAAAGGAATCATCTACTGGGGTATCATCATCAGGTGTCAACCGAGAAAGGAAATCAACAACTACATTTTCTTTTCCTGGTCTGTCTACAATTGTAATATCAAATTCTTGCAATAATAGTAACCATCTGGTGACTCGAGCGTTTGTGATAGGTTTGTTCATTAGGTATTTGATAGTTGAGTGATCAGTATGGACAAGAGTAGAGTAGCCAGTAATGTAATGTCTAAATTTATTAATAGCATAGATAACTACTAAGAATTCATTTTCGGTAACTGTATAATTGAGTTCAGCAGGAGTCATATTCTTGTTGATGAAATAAATAGCATAAAGGAGATGATTTTCTTCTTGTCCCAAGACAGCTCCTATTGCAGTATCTGAAGCATCAGAGGATATATGAAAGAGAAGTGTCCAATCAGGTCCTCTAAGAATAGGAGTTGTAGATAATTGATGTTTAAGTGTATTAAATGCTTCCTGGCAAGAATTAGTCCATTTGAAATCATCATTTTTCATCAGTAACACAAACAGGGTAGAAGCTATTTTGGAAAAAAAATTGATAAATCTTTTGTAGTATCCAGCATGTCCTAGAAAACTTCTTACCTCTATTTGGGTTTTGGGAGTAGGAAGATCCTTAATGACTTGTATCTTGGATGGATCCACCTGAATTCCTTGTGATGAGATAAAATGTCCAAGCACTATTCCTTCACTCATCATCATATGACATTTTTCTGTACTTAGGGAGAGTTGGGCTTGTATGCATCGTTTAAGCACTTTCTCAAGTTTTTGTAGTGCTTCCTAAAAAGAAACACCATAAGGAGTAAAGTCATCCATAAAAATTTCCATAGAGTCATTAAGCATATTAGAAAAGATCCCTAAAACTGCTCTTTGGAAGGTTGTTGGTGCATTACATAGTCCAAATGGGAGAACTCTATAAGCAAAGGTTCCCCAAGGGCTAGTAAAAGTGGTTTTATCTTGATCTTGAGGTGCAATTTTGATCTGATTATACCCACTGAAACCATCTAAAAATGAGAAAAAAATCTTCCCTGACAAACTATCTAACACCTGATCAATGAATGGTAATGGAAAGTGATCTTTTTGAGTTGCTTTATTTAAGGCTTTGTAGTCCACAGATACTCTCCATTTCCCATTTTTCTTAGGAAATATTACCAACGGGGACACCCATTCACTGTCTTATATAGGATATATAAACCCTGCATTGAGCAATTTTTGAAGTTCTTCTTTAAGGATTTCTCTCAAATTAGGGTTCATTCGTCGTTGAGATTGGCAGATCGGTCGACAATCTTCCTTAATATATATTCTATGAGTACATAATTCGGGAGAGATTCCTTTCATATCTATATAGTCCCATGCGAATGCTTCTTTATTTTCCAGAAGTAACTTCATTAATTGTTGTGTTTCAGCATCTGTCAGGTTAGGGTTTGTATTTAGTGTTTTGCAAGGTTCAATTTCTACTGGTATGCTTTTAGAAGAGATGGTGGCAGATGTTTGAGGTGGGTTTTCAGAGTTAAGGTTTTCTTGATTATCTGACTCCAACAGTGGAGCTAGTTGGTTGTGAGTTTCTGGATTCACAGAGGAGGGTTCACAAATAAAATTATTAATTACTTCATCCTCAGTAACATCTTTAAGGCTTAAGGCTTGTTCGATAGTCAAGATGGGTTGAGTAAGTTGGTCATCAAAGTCTACCCATACTGAATTATCATTATTAATCAAGGGTGTAGCATGAGGGTAGAGGGTAAGCTGTTTAGTTTCGTAACCGTTGGAAATTGTCATTGAACCTGATCTACAGTTGATAAAAGCATCTATTGTGGCTAGCCAAGGCCTTCCCAAAATTAGGGGGTGGCCCCCCAACTTTGTTTTAGGTTGTAGTACCACAAAATCAGCTGGATAATTCCAGGATTCCACTGAGATAATTAGGTCTTCAATGACTCCCTCTGGTTTAATTGTGGATCGGTCAGCTAATTCTAGGATAGTTGGGGTGCCTCTGGTTTCATTTTGCAATTGTAATAGTTGTGAGGTTTCCAGAGTCATAATATTGATAGCGACACCTAAGTCTACCAGGACTCGAGGGATTATCGTTTTTCCAATTTGTACTGAGATGGTAGGGTGGTCGGGATCACCATATTTAACTAGGGGGACTTTACGTGACATTAGTGCAGACAAGTCACCCATAACATGGACTGTGAGGGGATCCTTAATTTTCCTACCATGCTTCTTAACACAAATGTCTCGCATCGTCCTGGCATAAATTGGTACATCTCGGAGTGCTTGTAGTAGAGTAATTTTGACATAAAGATTCTGTAATTCCCCTAGAAGATTGAAAGCAGGTGGCTCAGGTGTTTTAGTCAAAGCTAAACGCTCAAGAAATGGTGGTTTTGTTGTTTCAGCAGCATTGTTAGAGGATGATTGTACCTCTTTAGGTACATCATGCTCCTTTGTTTCCTCTTTATCGGAAGAGGTAACATCTGCTATGATAGGTTCTACTATTCTCCCAGATCGTAAATGAATATCGTTGCATTGCGCAGGGAGAAGAGAAAATGTAGGCTGGTTATGAATATCAATGCACTGCACAGCTTTATTATTGGGGTTAGGGTTAGGTTGTACAGGTAGCTGGGGTCTCATCATTTGATTGTTCGGTGGAGTACCTGATGGTAAGGAGAGTGGTTGCAGAAATTGTGATTGAGGTAATTGATTTGGGAAGGGGGGTTGTTGTCCTCTCCAATTTGGATTCCATTGGTTCTAATATGGTTGTTGTTGCTGTGGAGGCCAAGGAGTCCACATTGATGGATCAACAAAGGGTGGGTTAGTTTGTTGCATGGGTGGGTAATCCATTTGATTCAGATATTGCATTTGATTATAGGGAGGGTAACTCATTTGATTGAAAGAAGGATAGTTATTCCAATGATTAGAAGATGTAAATGGCATGTTAGGATTCATATCTTGTCCCCGCGGTTTCCATTGTCTTCTCTGTGTCAACAGATAGACAACTTCAGCTTCTTCATCAGTTGGTTGTAATGTTTCCTTGATCCCTGGTAAAGATGGACATTGTTGAGTTTCGTTATCTTTATCACATATGGTGCAGATTGGCTTTTTTTCCAATGCACATTCCCTTCGCGGGTGCTTGTCTCTGCATTTAGAACAAAAGATGGACAAGGTTGCTTCTGCTTCTGCTTGCTTCTTTTGAATCTGCAGGGTGTCAATTTGTGAGGCAAAAGAGCTTAACATTTCAGTTTGAAAACCTTCAAGTAAATTACCTATCTCAGCTCTTGTTGCTCCCCCAATGGCTGATTTTTGAACTCTTGAAAATGTGGTGTCCCTGCTATTTGATTTATTTCTTGAAGCTCCTCTTGAACATCTTTTACATAGGTTAACAATTTCATCGTATGATTCCTTAGATATGTCTCCTTTTCCAATCATATTCAGCATATCTAGATAGTCATCCCTTACTCCTTTTAATAATATGGTTTTAAGAATATCTTTACTTACATTGGGGTGACTAGATCTTTGTAGATTATACTATAGCCTTTCTACAAAGTCCTCCAGATTTTCATCCTCTTTTTGCATCATCTTAAATAGTTCCTCCCTTTTTTCTCTTGTTCGGCAATAGTCCTGGTATTTGTTCAGGAATTTCTGTTTCATTTGGTCCCATGTTGTGATTACATGGCCTCCAAGACTCATGAACCATCTTAGTGCATTTCCTTTCAATGTTGCTGGAAATAGTTTTAATTTTTGAGCATTGGAAATGTAATCATAACTTCTGCATAATATATCAAACTCAAAAAGGAACTCATCAGGATCTTCTGAAGACAAACCATGAAAGTTAGGTAGTGTTGAGAGTGGAATGTTCTTCATGGGGGCTACCACTCTAGGAAGATCACCAATAGGAAATCCTAATGTGGAGAAAGAGTTTTCATCATTTACCTCTCCTTTAGGACCTGCCTGTTCTTCATGATGCAATTCTTCATTGTACTCATCCATTTTTTCTTCTGTCTGCTCCCTTGCTGCGCTTGATCTATCCTCAATATTTCATGTTGGTTTCTTGACTGTCTCAGGACTCCAAACTTCTTTCCCCGTTTCAAAGTTGGCTTGAAATGAAGGCTGGGATTTTTGTTTCCAAAGGTTTGGTCATTGAGCAGCAGATTCAGACTTTGATATAATATCGTCAATATAAGTCTTTCTTCCTCCTCTTCCTCTGCCCTTGCCACCTGTAGGGTCAGTGTCTTTGGGGTCTCTGCATCCTCTCATGCAATCTTTGTATCTGAAAAATCATAAGTTCTTTTGAAATCTATAATTACCTTCCCCGACAACAGTGCCAAAATGTTGGTCACTATAATTGCTTAATTAACTAAACAATCAAGTGCTACATAAATTGTCAACCCAGGGAAGTCTGTTTATTTCAAAGGTAAGCATGCACTATATATGCTCAATCTCAAAAGCAACCTAGAGTTGTAGTAAAAACATATTAATCACACTTTGCCTTAAACAAACTGAAGTTCTAACTTGAATTACAGGAAAGCAACCTACCTATTGCAGAGTTCAATGTTTAAAGAGATAATTGTCAAAGAATCCTGGATTACATTAAAAATAACAACCTGGAAAATAAATATTTCAAGACACTGCAAAAGGAAAGACCAACTATTCTGTAACCAGAGCACAGGACCCTATTCCCAAAGCAGGAATCTTCAGCACATGTTTCCAATCATCACACTTCACGAACTCATTGCTTAACTGAAATGATTAACACACATTGAAGACTAACTAACTCTTAATAGAGAACGAGGCCCTAACTCCTAAGCAGGAATCTTCAGAACCTGTTTTTGATTAGCACACTTTCATGAACTCATTAAAATAATTGACATGCACTGAAGGCTAACTATCTCTAACAGAGAACAGGGCCCTAATCCCTAAGCAGCAACCTTCAGCACCTGTCCCTAATTACTGAGCTTTCATAAATTCACCAAGCAGGATTGCTAACTAGAATGATTAATAGTTACCCAAGAATGAATCATATGAAAACAATGTAACAATTGGTAAAGCATAGTTTCAGCAAGACAAAGTTCAGTAAAGTAGTGTTTCAGCAAAACAAAGTTCAGTAAAGTAGTGTTTCAGCAAAACAGAATTTAATCAAGGCATAACAGAAATAACACTAACACACTACAAAGCTAACGGGTGAATCTTGTGAAGAAGGTGGGCCCTCCCTTCTCACAATATTCCCCTGAAACGAAAGGAACTAGAGAGAAATGCTCAGAACAATCTTTTATTCATCTGTCAACTGTGTTACATTACAATCTGAAGTAAAACATGTCCCTCTCTGTAAATCCTTTCTTTTGTAAAAACAGAAGGTCCTCTCTAATGATGATTTCCTCTTATTTAAAGAGGAGAATCCCTTTGATACAATTTGATCAACAAATTACAGGTGTATATCTAAGTCTTATTTTTAGTCGGATCGACTTTCTAAACTGGAATAGGATACCCTAGTCTCTCGCAACATAATTCTATTACAAGTGTTGAGTGAGGTGTTGTTGTTGCGGTTGGAGTAACAGCTTCTTTATTTGTCTCTTGTTACTATTGTTGTATGTTGTTTCAGCATTGCAAATCGCGGGCTGTTTCAGCCACGGGATTTGCGTTCTGATTGTTTCAGCACCTCTCAGGCAGCAGCGATGGTTGATGCTAGCTCAAGGTGCGGCTGTTGTAGTCAATCTGTGTGAGTTGTTGTTTTAGCATCCTTGACCATGGATTGTGTAACAGCTTCTGTGTTTCAGCATCGTTGACCACGGACTGTGTAATAGCTTCTTCTGTATGAGTTGTTATTTCAGCATCGTTCACCACGGACTGTGTAACAGCTTCTGTGTTTCAGCATCGTTGACCACAGACTGTGTAACAGCTTCTTCTGTATGATTTGTTGTTTCATCCTTGTAGACCATGAAGAGTGTAACAGCTTCTATGAGTTGTTGTTTCAGCATCGTAGTCCATAGACTATTTCAGGCAGAGGGTTTGTGTGCTTCAACTGTTTCAACAACAGGCCTTAATGCTAATCTGCAGTTCAAACTGTTTTAGCACTTATACATTTCTGATCAATGGTTAAGTACGAGAGTAATGTAAAATTATATGCAAAACAGATTAAACATATAGTAAAGAGAAGAGACGTTGTATACCTTTGGAAAGATAGGGTAAAGTGATAATATGAGTTTAAATGTGAATGAAACAAGAGTGTAATGGTGGCAAAAAGTGTGGGCAAAAAGGTACATTATATGGTCCTAACAAGTATTGGCTTCTTCCAAAAAACTTCTAATGTACTATATCTAACCCAGGATAGTGAAAGTCTTAGTTGAAGGGCACAACCCTAGAGAGAAAAATTTATATAGAGAGATGATCTAGAAACCTTAGATCTACAGCTCTTGGGACAATGCCACTAGTTAAAAATATCTATATCGACCATATATAAAAATTATATCTAAAAATCCTAGTTCTGCAGCTTTTGTGCAATGCCACTAGCCAAAAATTATATTGATCAACTACTCTACAAATCAAACACAGAAACCTAGTTTTGTAGCCCTTAAGAGAATGCCACTAGCTGAAATTCTTTGAGATCAATTGCTAATAATAATAACAAATATGAATCATTGGTTTCATATCCCTTAGGGCAATACCACTAACCAAAATCCTCCAATTTTTGTTGAAATTATTTAAAAAATAATGATCTAATACCATAGTTTTTCAATTACAACAAAATAATGATGCTACCAACCCATAGCCATGGATCAATGCAAGAAAACATGGCTGAAAATTTATAGCAAATAATCCCTAATGCTAGGTGCGCAAATATATGGACAATTTCTCCAAGAAAGCTCATAAAATAGGCTAAAAATAACCTCAAGTGAGGTGCCCTTCTCTAGCAAATAATAACACCATAAATAAAATTGAAACTGCTTACATTAGGCATAATCTTCTACCATAAATTATGAGCATTGAAAAAAACAATAAAGATTAAAATCTATCCAGTGGTGAATTCAAAAGATAAAGTCTCGCAATCATTCCAATTTCGTGCTAGATTCACACATGATATTGAGGGTCAAATGGAACCAAACACCCAAACCCAACATACTACAATAAAGAAGAAAATAACAACATTAGGGTAGTGCACTTCTTAGAGAGAAAAGATGCCCTAACAAAGTGTGCAACAGAGATAAACTTATAATAAAAACCATATAAACTTGAAATAGAACCACTAGTATTGATCATAAGTTCATTAGAGAGTGAATCATCAAGCACAAGAGAGGAGTTAACCCATGAAAAATAGAGAGCGTCAAAGATATAAGCACCCTTAGGCATAAGTCAATTTATTAAGGAATGATAATCGTAGGCTAAAAAATGGTCAAGATGCATTTCAAGATGATGGTTTACAAAAGACTCTTGAGTGTTTATTTAAAGGAAACTCAAGAGGTAGGGAACCCTTCCAAAAAGGGGTTATGGGCCCACATATAAGTTGACAAGGTTGATTTTTTTTTTTTAACAGGAACTAGAAAATTTTATTATAAAAATGGTTCCAATAGAATCGACAGCACTGAAAATACATAAGCAGAGTCTTCTTGATTCAAATTGAACAAGTCTGATGAAAATATTGTACATAGTTTGTAATATCTTTTGGAAAAAAATTCAAAATGTAACTGTTGCTATAAATATCGATAAAGACTCCAAAAATACAAATTAATTTGAAAAACATAAACTAGAGAAAGGAGCTGTGACTTGTTGCTTCATTGAGTCCATCATTATTGCATGTTGATTCTTGCTCGGTTATGTCCATGGCTTTGACCATTTGAATTATTCTGTTCTCATCCCCAATGTTCTTAGGTTCAGGAACCCACCTATTAGATGCAATTGAAAAAGCATATTTGTTCAAAGATTCCACAACATGCTTGAGAAGATTACACTATGTTGCCGGAATTGTTAATTGTTGCTCGTCTTGTAAGAGCGTGTTCATAATTTTTATGAATTGTGTCATGCATTGTTGTTCAAATTATCTGAATTTGGAAATAAGGGAGAAGATAGAAGCTTTGTTTTCCTGAACCATCTCCTCATGAGTCCTTTTGATCCTTCTAAAGTCCATCAAATCGCGTGGCTCCATAATATAAATGTAGATTTCTAACAAAAGGAAAACCTCCAATATATGCACTATGACCACAAAGAAGCCCAAAAAGAGGGAAAATATTTCCTAGATATTAGAAGAACCCTTGAGGCTAAGAGTATATCCTTTTGGCTTTGTCTAACTGTTCTACGAAATGACTTTTTTCGACAGAATCTGGCAATATAAATTTTCATGAAATCACTATTTTTGTTGTTTGGAATCCATTTATTTATGTAGAAATGGATTCAGCACGTTAAAAACCCCTTGGGGCACTCGGATTATACAGAAATAATCACTCGAATCTGCAGATCTAACAATTTCTCATCAGATTTCGGGCAAATGTCCCTAGAACATATCGTCGAAAAAGAGTCATTCCATAGAATGTTTAGACTATGACTATCCTTTTAAATAGAGAAGGAAACTCTGCCCCAAAATAGCATGCAAAAAGACTTGAAACAAAGCAGAACAAACCTTAGATAAAGATAATACTGAGAGATAGTATCGAAATCAAGAATGGCTTGATCTCAGAAGCAACTAGAAGATGATATCTAGGGTACTAGAGTCGATGATAGTGTTCCACATGTATGAATATCAAATATTCATATAGCATCTCCAACCAGAATATACCATAGAAAAGAACATAACCAGTAGAAACATAACCAATATTGAATATCTGTAAAAAAAACAAAGAGGAAAACAACAGTCCAAAGACTAACGTGTCCGGAAATAGGTTGAAGAAACTAGATCCTTTCCACTTGATTGAAAAGAGAATGGGTAATATCCCACTCGTGTCAGGATGGAATAAAACCATAACTTCACAACCTATTGACGGGGTGGGAATGCCCTACAACAGTAAGAGTACTCCTCAGTACACGGTCTCGATTACACTATGCATCGTTTGGTTTAGGAGACCCATCTGGATTCTGGCACGGTTGCCATTACTGGTTATGAGGGTGAGAATGGTTGTATGGTTATGCAAATGAATATGTATATGAATACTATATAAATTTATAAAAGAAATCTAATCTACTCTAACATATTTGATCCTAGCTAGGAGAAAACTATCGTAATCGGATGAGCTGAAATGAAACTAAACTCTCCAAAACTCTCCAATCAAATAGTTGTTATAAGATGCAAAGTTAGATAACACATGTATACAAATGTATAAATAGAATATTCTAAGTCATATTATTCCAGACATCAACAACTCATATTCTTATGACATAAACATGAGAAAGAATAACACAGTTGTTAGAAAAATAACAATTGCTTTAAGAATAGTCTATGGGCAACAGTAAATCATTACAACACATTGTAAACAGTAAATAATCTGCAGAAAAAAAATTTAAATCTAGCCACCATTTACAAACAGTTGTTCTCTCTATCAAAATTGGCCTTGAGGGCTTCTCAATTATTTAACACAATATTATCTCTGAAAATAGTTTCTTGAGTCTGTACAATGCTTGAAGAGGCCCTACAAAATAGGCTTCTTATTTTATTTATACAACTATTACTAACTCCCAAAAATAACATCTTACATTCCTCAAGAAGCAGTTACAAAAGTCTTTAGCTTCCCCCTGTTAACTATTGACATGTGTGAGAATGGGCACAACATTGAGGGTAGTTGGGAAAAAGATGAAATAACATGTAGTAGTCAGCAAATTCAAATTTGTTGTTTCATCTTATTAACGAACTCTTGTCCCTAATGTAAGTTATCCACATTTCTAATTAGTCATAGAGAGGTATGATCCTGCAGTAAGATAGTTCCTCAAGAATTTCTTTGTGCATGGTTGTGTTTTCATTGATATTTTGCATGTCTTTTTCTAAGGTAGCCATGAACGCCTGGATCATTGTGTGGACTTTGGTGGGTTGTATAAGATGTTACTCTATCAAGTCCATCGTCACCTTTGTAGAATATTTGGTTATATCTCACTTGTGACTTATGCTCTGCTCGATTTTCTCGAGAAGTTGCTCCAATGTGAGGGTATTTCGAATCTCTTCTAGGGGAAGGAGACAACACTTTTGTATTAAAACGTGTGCTCCCTTGTGTAGTTGCACACATATTTCCATTGAGCTAGTTGTCTCTTTGTCTGCTCTTTGCCCATCTTGTTGGCAGCGGTCCAGCGAAGCGTAATCAATCTTCCTTTCTATGCTTGAGGGGTAAGGGAGCTCAATCAGTGTGTCTGGGTTTTCAGGAATCCATCTATCAATATCGCCTAAACCTTCTCGGATGGTGATGAACCAGGTGTTCTTGGCCTACACTTGACTATGTTGTTCTATAATAGTGGTTGTCAATTATTTATAGAGGAGCGGGTGGGCATACATGTCTATGATTGATTCCTCTAGTTCTACCTTGAATTTCTATGCACTTTCCTTGAACTCTTTTAGGCTACCCTCATCTATCTTCACCTCCTTGAGACACTCTTCTAGCTCTTTGATCCTAGCATCTTTCTCTAGATTCTGGCGGTATAAGTTCTTGGTGTTTTGTTTCATTGTTGTAGTGAAAGCAGTGTCAGCGGAGGCTATGGAGATTGTATCCTCGCAAATGTTTTATGTTACCAAGGTCTGTGTGAGGATTGATATTGTATTTCCTCCCATGATCGAAACTTTCCTCATTTTCTCCTGTACAATCCTTCCCGTAACCTTATCATATTTGAACTTCTTCAGATTGGGCACATTACTTGGTTTGTATGAGGTGTGAAGCCCTAGATCCAACTTGAAAAATTGAGTGCGAATGTTGGTAGCTCCTATTGATATTTCTAGGATATAAGTGTCCATTGAAGACGCATAGTTGTTCCAAGCTTCTTCATCTTCCTTGCATTGTTCGTCCTCGGCTACCTTGTTTGCAACCTCATTTGCTACTTTCTGTGTCACTACTGCTACATTTGGTGTATCTCTTTCAGTTGCTTCCTTTTTTTTCAGATTCTTTCTCGGAATTCACCTTTGCTTCTACTTCTTCTTTAGTTGTTGCCTCTATTGTTGCTACATCAAATTTTTCCTTAGCTATGGCTTCATCAATTTTCCTTTTCTTTTTTGCGACATCTTCCTTCTTTTTATGGACCCTTTCCTTCTTTCTTATTTTATTATCTGTTGTTGTTTCTTCTTCTATTGTTGATCTGGAATGCATAGATGTGGTTGCATCATATGCCTTTTTTGTTGCATGTTCTTCTTCTTTCTTTTGAGCTTCCTCACGGGCTCTTTCTTCATCTGTGATTCTCATAAAGGGCTTGCCTTGTCTCCTAGAAATGACCTTGTCATATGTTCTGGCCCCGCAATGGAATTCCTCTTCTTCACATGTGACCAAAGTGTATTCCCATGGGACATTATACTTATGATAGTGCTCCTTAACCACTCTCTTTGGATCATGCCTTCTTAATCGCTCTTCTTTGAAACGATACAATAATAACATATCCACTTCATCTTGAGCTTGCTTGGTGCTCGTGAACGAGTAGGATTTGATCCATAATGGGAGTGGGGGGGAAATGACTTTCATGTCTCAATAGAGAAATGCCCCAACTCCATTGATCATTGTTTGGTAAGCCACTTCCTAGAGTACCAAATTGTCTAGGAAAAATCTGGGAAGTAGATGTGGAGATTTTGTGGCTGGGTATATTCTGATGCATGTGTCGTGATCCGTTAAGTACCAGTCATGTATACTTCTGATTAATTTCATTTCCTTGTCTTTCATGCACGGGGATAGCATGTAGAAAATTAATTCATATAATGGGGCCAAGAAGTGGTCACATATATTATGGTACTATGTCATATACTTATGCTCCTAGAGCACTTTGCAATAGATGTGGATGGTTGGGTCTATCGGCTACCATGCCCAGCCTATCTTAGGATATTGGTGTGCCATGCACCTGATATCCAGAAGATATGAGGACATTTGAAAATTGAGAAATGTTCCAGGCTCGACTTCCTTGACAGTTGTGACAAACTTTGTTAAATTTGTTGATAATATGTCAACCCAATTGAATGAAGACCCTTCATCTGTGTAGTAGTATATTATGGCCATATATGACAGAGGAAATTTGGAAGAGTCTAGCTCTCCGTACAATCTACATAGCATAGCCACGATGTACTGATATGGTTGCCTTAATGTGGTGGTGGGGTACCTACTGGTCGATCTATGTTTGAATGATTTATCTAGTTTGTACCAGAAGTAGAACAAGTCTTTTTTCGTGTGCTTGAATCGACCGAGAAGTTCATCATCTAACTTTTGGGTTCCCTTCTCTAGATGGTAATTTTTTTCCAAATCAGTTGGTTCGAATGAAGCTATGATCTCCCCTATTGTTGCATGCATGCTTATTCTCCAAATATACATGATTGAGAATCCAAGCAATGGAATATGCATAGGGAAACATTGCAGAGCAGGCTGCGACTCTGTGTAGTTTTTATTTTCAAGATATTCCTGAAAATTTTTATCTCAACTTCTTCTTTGGCATCGACAAGGAAAATTTTATTTTTAAACATTTGTAAGACGTCGCCCAATTTGAGTGAGTCTCCTCTTTTCTCTAGAAGTACCATTGTATCATCATAAATCGTCCTTGGGGTATCAGGTTCGTCTTCATGTTGGCTACCACTACCAGAGGCCTCTATGGTAGGTGCTTTGTTTTTTTCCTTCTTCGGTGGAGACATTTCTGAACCTGAAACACATAGTCGAAATTAGCCCAAAAAATGAAATCAAGCTAGAAAATAAGCATGATCAGATCAAGAGTTGTAAACAATAAAAGATAAGCATGAAAAAAAATATGCTTATGCAACACATATGTCAAGTACTAGAAGAGTCACTTGTATCGATGTTGGGTGAGAGATAATCACCCGAGGATGACAATATGATTGGCGACATTATGAGAGTTTAAGTTTTGACAAGGGATCGAGTGAAGAATCTAGGTAGGTTGGTGAAGCTTAAACTTATCATAAACAATGGATGAAGATTTGAGATCAAATAACTTGGTGGGAACTGCTTCAATGAGTACCATAAAAGTTCACGGTAAGTCTTGTAGTCGCACCAGAGGCAAAGTTTTCAAGTGCGTCGATGCACAATAGTACATTTTGGAGCAATTTGTGGTAATCTTGTTCAAGGATCGAAGGAGTTGGTGCTAACTTCTTTGGACTCGTGAAGTTAGTATCAGAGGTGTTGGCATAAAGTGCTTTGGTGAAAACCACTGCAGTTGTTACAAAGTCCTCCCGTGAAATTAAAGGGAATCACATTAAGTGATCTGGTGAACCGATGATGATAATAGTAAGTGCTTCGGTGAAGACCAAAAAGAATTATACCAAGTGCTCTAATGAACACCAGTGATGATCTCGCAAAAATATTCAGTGAAGACCAGAGATGATAACATGAAGTCTTCGAGATGGACCGACGACAATCCCATTAAGTTCTCTAGTGAAGTCGGAGGCGATCACACAAACTCCCCCAGTTGCCACTAGCGTCATTTTTTCAAAGTGCTCCGGTTACCACCGACAATGATCATGCTAATCCCTTCAGAGATACGGGAGTTGATCTTACTAAATTCTATAAAATGTAAAATGGCATCCAAAAATTGGTGAAGTCTTGAAAAAAAATGGTTGAGATTAGGGCTTGAACGTTGAAGAATCGGGCACTATTATAGGGATTTAGGACATGAAATTCATCGCAGAAAGAGTCGAGGTTAGGAGTTCTATGTACTCGTGGGTCTAAAATAATGATGGTAATATAGATACAAGTGAGCAAGAGGTAACTTTGAAATCATTGTATTGTTTATGCAAGGAAGGGGTGGGATTTGACTTGAAATTCTATCCCAAGAGGGCTCAACCGAACGTGGTTCAATTCTCATGGAAAAAGTTAGGTGAATTCAAGGCAGGTTTCCATTCAGGGAAAGCAATGGGCGTAATCAATTCCAGGGGGGGTGGGGATGGAATTATAGGTCCAATGTATGGCGTGTATTATTGACTAGAGATATCAACTAGTGAAGGGGAAGTCGAGGGAACGACTAGAATAAATGGTGACCTCGACTGGTAGAAATAAACCCTGACCTTACAAGACCCTAACCCTAATTCTTAAATATATAAATAAATGGCAGGAAGGGCTTTAGGGTATACCTGGAAGTTGAGTGATGACATGTGTATAACCATTGAGGTGAGGGTGAGAAATCCCAAGGTCACAACAGCTTAGCGCTCTCCCTTTTCTCTCTGTGATGGTAATAATGTTTGAAAGAGGGATGGGAAACCATTTTTTATATCGTGGGCATGCATTATGAGGTCATTGGAGTGATATTAATGTTTTACATGAAGATATATTGAGAAGTAATGTGTTTCGCACCGGAGGCAATGGTATAAATTCTCTTGGTATACGTTGGAGTGATTGATAGGAAGTACTCTAGTTTGGACCGGAGGTTTTAACACAAAGTTTGGCGATTTTACCTTCTCAATCCGAAAGAGTTTTGAGGAAGTGCTTCAGTGCTACCGGAGGAAATGATGTGAAGTGATTCGATGTGAACCGGAAGCATTAACACGAAGTGTGTAGGTTTTTTTCGTAGGATATGATGGGATGTCCTCCGGTGTGGACCAGAGGCATTATTTTTAACTCACCTGGTTAGTGAAACGGGTGTGTCGGTATAATTTTGAGGGAACTCCTCTGGTGGAACTGGAGGAGTTAGCATTAAGTTTTATGAATATCAATTTAATGCTTTGGAATACTTCGAGGAAAGTCCTCCAACATACACTAGAGAGATTTAGAGGAACTCCTCCGGTATATACCTAAGGATTTAAAATGAACTCATACGGTAGCCAAATGGTTTCCAAAGATTTATCTATGTATTGGAACAAAAGATTCAAACCAAACCAAATCTAAAATATAGTGACATGTTAGGCAAAAAATACACCATGATCAACATTGAGGAAACTTTCTGAGCCAAGAAGTTATCATAGAATACAAGAGGGGTCCCATTTTATTGGAGAGAAGGCTTTACAAGAAAAAAATAAAAGAAAAAGGGAGGTTGTGATGCCTGGCATAACAAATGGTGACACATTAGGCAAAGCCAGGAATCTCTGCAGAGTGGTATATAAACATTAACTTTTGAGAATGGAAGCACAAGTGATGCATGAACCAAGAGAGAAAGAGTAGGTCGCATAGTGTTTCAAAATGCATATTTTGATGAGACAAAGTTTGTATGATACAAAGAAGAAGTTAGAACCATGCCTAGATCAGAATGATTTATATAGTACAACCTTTTCAACCATAATTAGTTTTGGGAAGGCATGATAATTTCAACAGGAAAATGATACATCAGGAATGTTGATGATCCAGATTTATGAGCGGAACGAAATGAAACCATAGATTTATAATGTTAACATGGAGACACAGTGAAAAATAACAAAGATACAGTAAAAATTGAATTCTATTAAATAAGAAATATGTTGAAAACTGTAAAATGTAGACTAAAAACAAGCTTGCTAGAATGGTGGCAGCTTATCTCTGAGAAGAGATGTGACGGATACACTCATTCGCAAGAAGATGAGTACAATGAGGCTCTAAAGGAATTTTTACAATAAATATGAATTAAAAAACCCTAGACATACAAAAACCTAACCCTGGGAGATGAAGCGCCAAAAGTCATGTGGGCCCCATTGGGGTAAGTTAGTACATTAACTTCCCGGCGTCGTAACTTTTTCATACAATCTCCATTTAGGGAGAACGATAGCTAGTTGGAAAGGTATTGACGAGGATAATCATTTAGGGGGATCAATCAAAGGATTTGGTTATCTTTGAGGTGCATGATCATGAAAAAATGTCGTTTAGGCCCTCTAACTAGCCCCATAAGTTAAAAACTGCTAAAAATAGTAAATTGCCAAAATTGCTAGAAAATTGTTTTGAGCTAGTTGGAAAAGGTGTGTGGCCACCGATATCCACCTGGATCAATCATCCCTCCTTAGGAAGCAATGGTATCCATTTCATTGAGTGTCCCATCAGATGAGGAAAATTTTTTTGAATTTGGCCTCGGGTGAGCCACTTGCCTTAGTGCAGGAGTTGCCCTGCTTTGACAACCCGATAAATCTAGATCCTCTGCTGGTGAGTGCCCTTGATCTATGTGTCCATGATTTGATCAGTGGATGCCTATTCCATGTAGTCAGGTTTGATATCTATTGGTGTCAATTGTTTTTTTATCTCCTAGGTGTCCAATAATGATGTAAAATAAGGTCGAAGGAGGTCCACATTGAACACTGGGTGCAAGCCAAGGAAGGGGGGCAGGTTGAGCTCAAAATCATTGTCACCCATAGCCTTGGTAATGGTGTAAGGCCCATAATGGAGTGGACGAAGATTCCAATGAGGCCCTATAAGGCGTTCTTTCTACAAGTGCAACCAAACTTTGTCTCCCACCCGAAAATGGTGTGGCACCCGATGTTGATTATGGTGTTGCTTGTACTTGGCATTGGACTTCTGTAAAATATCCTGGACCTCTTGGTGGATGTGTTGGATCCGCTCAATGAAATGGGTGTATTTTTCAGCTACAGTTGGAGCATGTGACAAGTCTTCGTGGGTGGTCACAAGGGGTAGTGCAACATTCATGGGACCCAATGGTTGAAATCCCAACCCCAATTGAAAGGGGTTGTGGCCGATTGACATATGTATGGCTCTGTTTTAGTTGTGTTGAACATAGGGAAGAATCTCATCCCAGGTGTGAGGGTTCTTGGAATTTTACATGCACAGGATGTGCACGATCATCCGGTTGACGGCCTTGGTTTGACCATCCATCTAGGGGTGGAAGGAAGTGGAATTGGTGAGCTTGGTGTCCAACAGTGACCATAGGCTCGACCAGAAGGTGTTTAGGAACCGATTGTCGTGATCTGAGATAATGGTTTGTGGGATCCCAAAGTGTACCCACACTCATTCAAAGAAAATCTTGGCAGTGTCCTCCACCATGATGCTCTTCTTGCATTCGGCCAAAATCATCATCTTGGAAAAGAAATCAGCAACCACAAAAACACGGTCATTTCCCTACTTGGTGGAAGGGAGGCACGACATGTAGTTCATTGAGATGGATTCCTAGGGCCTGTCAAGAGTAGGCAGAGAAGTGTACAGGCCTTGTTTATTGATGGTCGATTTGGAAATAGTGAAAACAGTGTAGGATCAGATATACTTGTTGACATCCTATCGAATTTTTGGCCAGTAGAAATGTCGCTACAACACTGCCATTATCTTTTCCACACTGAAGTTTCCTTCCACCTAACTATAGTGGGATTTCAAAATCAGCTTTGCTCACTCACTTGATGGAACACAGAGATGGCCCAGATGGCACAGTAGCTCGTCCTGAATATGTAAATTATTGATAGTTGTGTTGGCACCCAACATCTGGTAGGTGTTGGAGAAGTCGGGATCCATACCATGAGGTGGGGCCACCCGGAGGTCTCATGGCTGCAAGAGTATAGCAATGTGGTGAGTGTCGTGACTGGAGGTCCACTGAGGCAATCATCGAATCGGTTGGTAATTCTTGTTTTATACTTGATGTTGAGGTGGAACTGCTGCAAATATGTGGACCACTTCTATGGCAGTCATTCTACAATTTTCCTTGTGTCTTCATGAACTGCAGTGGCTTATGATCAGTGTGGATGACTGCCTCCTCCACAAGAATGTAATGCCTCCACTGGCGACAGGCTTGCACAATGGATTACATTTATTTTTCATAAGTAGGGTACTTACGGACGACATCTGATAGTGTGTCGCTATGATAGGACACGGGGTGGCTCTGATAAGTGAGGACTACGCCCACATCATAGTCCAAAGCATCTATATAAATGTCAAAGGGTTGTTACAGGTCAGGTAATGAGAGAACTGGTGTTAAACAAAAGAGTTACTTCAGATCATCGAACGCTTTATGTTGGGATAGGCCCCACACAAATTTTTCCTTACCACCACCTCTGGTTATTTGATTGAGGGCACATACAATATGGGAGAATCCCAACACAAACTTGCGATAGAAATTGGCTAGGCCTAAGAATCTTTGAAGCTCAATGAGTGTAGTTGGGGCTGGACAGTCATTGATGACTTGGATCTTGGTTGGATCAACATGCACACCATGTGCATAACCAATGTAGCCTAGGTATTGGACCCTGTCCATGACGAAGGATCATTTTTCCAAGTTAGCATATAGCTTGTGTTGTCACAGAGTGTGTAGAACCTATTGAATATGCTACAAGTGTCATGCCCAAGTCTTATTGTAGATGAGGATGTCATCTAGATACACCACCACAAAAGAATTAGTGAAAGGTCACAGGATATCATCCATCAACCTCATGAAAGTTGTTGGGACATTCGTCAAACCAAATGGCATGACCAACCATTCAAAAAAACCTTCTTTTGACTTGAATGCAGTTTTCCATATATATCTATGTTCTATTGGGACCCGATGGTAGCCAGACTTCAGATCAATATTACTGAAGTATTTGGCCCCCTTGAGCTGATCAAGGTGATTCAAGGATATCGTCGATACGGGGAATTCAGTACTGGTTCCTGACTATGATTTTTCTTAGGGTTGAGTAATCAATGCAGAGTCACCAGGTCTCATCATTCTTCTGCACCGACGCAATTGGGCTTCCACAAGGTGATGAGTTGGGTCAGATGTGCCCCTTGTGGAGAAGTTCTTGGATTTGATGCTTGATCTCCTAATTTTCTAGCAGAGAGTGACTATAGACTGACCCATTTGGTAGCGGTGTATCGCGGGTCAGATCAATGGGATTCTTGACCTGACAGTGCAGAGGTACTCCAATAGGTGATGAGAAGATGTATTTGTATTCTTCCACGACCTTATCCACTTGATTTTGCTGCGTGGAGAGGTCAGTCATGGAGGCCATGAATGTGGTTGCAAACTTTTTCTCACTCTGAGATCGAATCACGAAGAATACAAACTTCCCAGTCTAAGAAATGACCTTCATGCTTTGCTTAGAAGAGATTAGGGAAATAGCACTAGGTGGGACTACCTCAGGTATCCTGTATAATTTCTTATTCAAAGTAATAATAACACTGTGAGGCCTAGACTCATATACAACATGACGTTTCCATAAATAAGGTTGGCCCAAAAGAACATCACAAACTTCAAGGGGAGAAACATCACATAATATCTCATCTTTGAATGGCTTGATGTCGTACGACAGGCGACATTGTTGGCTAATGCGAAGATCGCTTCCTTGATGGAGCCATCTGATAGTGTAGGGTTGCGGGTGTGGTGTTGTCAATAGGGATAACCACTTGATAACCTCTGTTGATACGAGGTTCTTCTGACTATCTCTATCAACGACGAAGTGAAGTGGAGTGCCTTTCACCCACATCTATGAATGAAAGAGGCGCTTGCCTTCCTCTAGCTCATCAGGTTCACCGGGATGGATCTTGGTGGTAGCAACAATGGAACTGGGTTCTGTGTCAATGATTTGTCTCCCCTTATCTGTTTCTGACTCAAAGTCAAAAGCTGCATCTGATTCAGTGGCTTTTACTTTATCCACTAATGACTCCTTTGAGTGGAAATTAGCAATGTTATTCCAGGGGCTCTTATGGAAGTCGCACCTCTTCTCGGTATCTTTTTTTTTCCTCCCATTGTCCTTCTTTTCTTACGTCTTGGACTGGTTGTCATGAGGTTTCCCATATTCTCTCTGTCCTTTGTTCTACAGGTTAGGCTTACTCTTTCTTTGTTTCTTCTATGAGGGGTTCCCATACCCAAACTGTCGCATTTTTTTTTTAAACTTATGCTCGATTTTGATGGCATGTCGATAGGCCATGCCCAAGGATGAGATGTCCAAAAACTCCATTTATGTATGGATGTATCTATGCAGACCATTGTGGTACTTGAGCACTAGATTTTGCTCAGAATCTTTGATACCCATCTTGGTGCACAAGGTATGGAAGACATTGGTGAACTCTGGGACTGTTTGGTCTCTTTCCTGCCACAATGTGGTCGATCTTGTATACAAGTCATCATAACTTCCAACAGGGTAGTGTTGTTCCTTAATAGCATCCCTGAAGGAATCCCAAGTGGGTGAAACTACAAATAATGTGGATCATTATGTTTCATTTTTTTCACAGAAAGTTTCCCACCAATCTTTGACATGGGGGACGGCTTGAGGAGCGCAAATATAATCTTTTCTCTATCAAAAAAGTTGTGGACAAAGAAATACCCTTCTAGAAGATTTAGTCATTTATCTATAGAATCTGCATCTATTTGACCTTCAAATATAAGAATATCAAAATTGATTTGTACCTTGAAGGGGGTGGCACTTCTGCTTGAGGTGGATGTGTCACTTGTCAGCAGTCGTCGAAGGATTTGTTCAAAGTTGTCCATCATCTCGTTCCTCTGTCGCTCAAGGGATTCCTTGAGAAACATTTTCAAATGATATCATGTCCCATCCTCTTTCTTTTCTCCCACCATGGGAGGTTTCTTGGGTGTGTGAGAGCATTTTTCCTCAAGAGAAACAAGCTCGAGACCCAACTCTCTATACCCTGACCGCATTGGGGACATGCATTAAAAAACGACAAGGAGAAGACCGCTCTAATACCATTGATCTGGATTTATGAGAGGAATTAAATCAAACCAAATATTTCTAATGTTAAAATAGAGACACAGTGAACAATAACAGAGATACAGTAAAACCTGACTTCTATTAAATAAGAAATATGTTGAAAACTATAAAATGCAAACTAAAAACAAGCTTGCTAGAATGGTGGCAACTTATCTCTGAGAAGATATGTGACGGCTACGCTCGTTCACAAGAACATGAGTAAAATGAGGCTTTGAAGCACTGTTTACAATAAATATGAAGTCCAAAAACCTAACCCTAGGAGATGAAGCACCAAAAGTCATGTGGGCCCCGTTGGGGTAAGTTAGTACATTAACTTCCTGGGGTCGTAACTTTTGCATACGATCTTCGTTTAGGGTGCACGATAGCTTGTTGGAAAGGTATTGATGAGGAGATTCATTTATGGGGCTCAATCAAAGACTTTGGCTATTATTTAGGTGCCCAATCATGAAAAAATGTCATTTAGGCCCTCAAACTAGCCCCAGCAGTTAAAAACTACTAAACATAGTAAATTGCCAAAATTGCCAGAAAATTGTTTTGATCCAGTTGAAGAAGGTGGGTGGCCACCGATATCCACCTATATTAGTTGAAAATACAAGTTGATTTCAAATTTTTCTTGTGTCACTCCATTGCCAACGAGAATCCATAGCCCCAATGGAGTCACCCCAGGGTCACAAGGCTTGCTCCGCTACCAATGAGCGTCCATAGATCCAAATGAGATACTTGCATGTCCCACATGATATGGAATTCCTTTCCCCAAGCCTTTACCTTTTACAATTTCATTATTTTATATTCAAAGAGAGGTGGGAGGGGGGATTCCAATCTTTCTTTGAAGGCATGAGGGATGACAACAGTGAAGGTGAGATTTTCCAACTTGATTATAGATGAGCGAAGTCCTTGAGTAACATTCCATGGATTACTACAAATTCCTTTCCCAAACCATTTCCCTTTAGTTCAGACAAGAACAAAAATATGTTCTTAAACATGACTCTTGGCTCTTTTCCTTGTTGTATTTTAAGAGTACAATGCTCATATGTTGTTAAACTATGTTCTGCTACTGGTTCTGACTTAAATTCATGCACCAAAATTCTACACAAACAAGAATGAAGTCATTTATGGAAGTCATTCATACATATTTACTATATTTTAACACCAATATATCATCGTTCAGGAGTTGTTCAGATCAAGGGAACCAAACTCTCAGGAAATCCAAGGTGAGAATTTTCAAGAGAAAGGAAATAAAACTAGCTGAAATCAAAACAGAACAAAATTCAAAGCATAAAACAAATCAAGAAATGGGAAAAAGGTAAAGAAATTGGGTAGAAAATAAAAATCAAACTCTTTAATTATGTACAGAGGAAAATTTGTCTCAAAGGCTAGCCGACGTAGGGTTTCAGGACCTGGCCATTAAGAGGGGGGAGGTCTATGTACCCTTCAAGTTTTTGTAAGTGATGGGTTCATAGGCCAATATTTTCTTTAATTACGAAAGGGCCCAACCACAATTGTTGAAAGTTTGAATGCTTTCCTTTATCTTCATGTGGCTTATCCCATTTCAGGACCAGGTTGCCAACCTGAAAGTCTTTCTCACCAACAAAATTTTTATCAAGCTAGTGTTTAGTAGTTTATTGGTGAGCTTCGAGTTTGGTTCTAGATTTGGTGTGGTTCTCTTCTAGATTCAACAGGGTATCGATGCATCTTTGGATGACGAGACATTATCTCCCAGATCAATGTTGTGTAAGTTGAAGGGAAGGAAGATAAATATTTGAAGGAAGGATACCTTATTTCTTGTAGACAAGAAAATAAGGAGAGGTCCCTATGGAAGATTTGGGAGTGACACGATTATCCTAGAGGGCATTGGGTAGTTTGTTATGCCAATTTCTTTGTTGGTCGACCACAGTTCATTTAATAATGTGGATCAGATTCTTGTTTGTAGATTCATCTGAGCCATTTCGTTGAGGGTAATAGTTGGTAGAAAATTTTAAGGCGATCCCATTTTCTAAAGAAAACTCGGTCAGTTTAAGCGATGAAAAATATGTTTTGTTATCAAAAACAAGAGAGTTAGGCACTCCAAACCTCGTTATGATGTGTTGTTCAAGAAAATTTATTACAATTTCATCATTTACTTTGGTTAGTGGTACTACTTCAGTACAATGTGTAAAATAATCAGTAGCCGTTAGAATATACTTGTGTTACTTGGATGAGTGAGGATTGATCTCACTGTAATGTCTATCCCCTATTGTTCAAAGGGATCTTCAACATAGGATGAAGCAGAACAACTGCCTTATGCTCTCTTCTAGTAGACTTTTGACAAGTTTGGCAACTCCAATAATAAGAATGATTATCCTTGAATAATGTCGGCCAATAGTACCTAGCTCTCAACATCTTGTGGGAAGTGGTGTCTTTTGAAAAATTCCCTCCAACTAGTCCATCATGCATATCTTTAAGAAATTTGTCACCATGTTTCTTTGCAACACAACGGAGTAGGACTCCGTCATAAATTTTTCTAAACAAGATACCATGAACCAACTGATATTGTGCAGATTCCAGCCTTAGTTCTCTCTTTTGTTTGTCATTGAGATGGTCATGAGTCATTCCATGTTGAAGATATTACTTGAGATCGTTGTAACACGAATTTTCAATTGATGGGACAAAAGGAACTTGTTGAGTGTAGAGAGTTGGTTCCTCTTTCCATCCATCTTCTTGATATTCAAAATATGTGATTCTAGTTGCCAACTTATAGAGGTCTTGACCTTTAACTATATTTGATTGTTTAAATTCAAGGCCATACTCCTATAGAGAAGTCATCCAATTGCCTCATCTCTATCCTAGCTCTCTCTGCACAAAGAGAGATCTAACCTTTGGATGAGGGATAATCACTTTGGTATGGTTCTTCAATATATATGGATTGAACTCCCACAAAAGCTTCTTCAATCTCCTCATCATCTGAGTCAGCACACCAATCCAATAGGAACATAGCAAACTCTTGAGGGGCCTCCTTGGTGGTTTCTTTGTTTTTTGCTTCCTTGGCTTGTTCGTCCTTTAAATCTTGTTGATTTAGAAGTTGGTTGATTACCAAGTTCATAGAGTTAACCAATTGAGGACATGTTGCTTTTGAATGATTATGCTGGTGGTAAGAACATAAATTATCCATGCCAAGGTTATCCAAATTTAGTGTAAGTTGTGAAACCTCAGGTGGCTTTGGCAGATTGTCATTTCTTTTGAATAATGGTCAGAAATTTCTAGGCCTTGAAGGCCCTTATCCAACGTTATTCTTAAGATCAACAACTTTGTTTAACAACTTCTTAACCAGCTTAACTAGGTTGTCTAGATATTTGGTCTCTTTCTCATGAGGCTTTGTCAGTGATAAAGGCTTCTTCCCAGCTTATTTAATTTCTTCAGAGGATGGATGACTATCGTAAGAAAACTTTTTTTTTTCAACAACTTTAGCTTCTTCAAAATTTCAATATAAGGAATCTTTTCCAACTTGTTTGACAAACATAACTATGGAATGAATCAAAGCTGAAGTGTAATATGCAATTGCTAGGGATTCCAAGGGAGCAGTATTAGCAGAAAAATTATTGAGGACTATAGTATAACGTTGATTAAAGTCTTTCACTTTCTCCTTCCTTTCCATTTTTATAGCCCCTAACTCTTTGTATCAAGTCGCGGGAGTTTTATCTTTCTTTAATTTTCCAATGAAATCCTTTTCAAAGTCTTCCCAGCTAGATATAGAACATGGAGGAAGGTTAAAATACCATGTAGAGGATTTGTTTATGAAGGTGTAAGGGAAAATTCTATAGACTACATCTTCATAACAGACAACGAGAATACAGGTAGCTAAAAATAAATTCTTTATGTGATCTTCTGGTGAGTTGGGTTTGTCTAGGTCAAATTTTGGAAGAAGTCTCTCCAATTTTTTGGGCATTTCATGCAAAGGTTATGCTAAGTTCAGAGCACCTTGGGAAAACCATGGTGGGATTACTACTCTTCAATTTAAATTTTGGCCAATGTCCTCTTCGAACTTAGGTTCTTGGTTTTCTCCGTCAAAATTATGCTCAGACCCGGGTGGAGTGGGAGTAATTTGACTCAAGGGCACGGGAACTTCTTATAAATAAATTTCAATCATATCTTCTACAGAGTCAACAAGAATGTTGACCTGGTTATAGGGTCGTCATACATGGGTAGCTCTCCTCCTAGGGAGTTTTGAGGTTGTAGGTAGGTGGCCAAGTAGTTTGGCGTATGTGTAGGTAATATGAAGAGTTTCAACAAACTCTTCATTGGGTACAGGATACCAAGCTTCTGGATCATTTTTAGGACTAATTGTAACACTTCCAAATGCAGGGTTTCTGTCTTCAAAGGTAACGTCATGTTCAAAATGGATATGAGGAAAACATTGTTGGATATGAATATTTTCAGAGGATTGGTCATGCATTAGTCGGAAATTTTTGATAGCCATGCAAAATTAGGCCCTCCTTCTAGTGCCAATTATGTTTATGGGGTGAGAATGCCTTGCAATAGTAAGGGGTACTCCCCGGTCAACGATCCTGATTAGACTATGCTCCATTTGTTTTAGGAGACCCATCTGGATTCTGGTCTGGCTGCCATTACTGATTATGAGGATGAATGGTTGGATGGTTATGCAAATGAAGATGTACATGGAGACTATATAAAAGCATAAAATAAATTTAATCCACTCTAACCTATCCTATCCTAGCTAGGAGCAAACTATCATAACCGGATGAGATGAAATGAAACTAAACTCTGTAAAACACTCTAATCAGTTAATTGTTATGAAGATGCAAACTAGATAACACATGTATACAAATGTATAACCAGAATATTCTAATTCATATTACTGCATATATCAACAACTCATATGCTCAGGACATTAACACAAGAAAGAATATCACAAATGTTAGAAAAATAACAACTTCTTTAAGAATAGTCTATAGGAAATAGTAATTTTTTACAACACATTGTAAACAGTAAATAATCTATTGAAAAATAGTTGACAACTAGCCACCATTTACAAATAGTTGTTCTCTCTATCAAAACTAGCCCTTAGGGATTCTCGACATTAGTTAACACAATATTATCTATGAAAATAGTTTCTTGAGTCTGTACAATGCTTGAAGAGCCCCTAAAAAATGGGATTCTTCTTTCATTTATACAACTATTACTAACTCCCGAAAATGACTTATTGTATTCCTTAAGAAGCAGTTACAAAATTGTTCAGCTTCCCCCCACTAACTATTGACATGTGTGAGAATAGAAATGAAACTGAGGATAATTGGGAAAAAGATGAAATAACATGTAGTTGTCGACAAATTTGAATCTATTGTTTCATCTTATTCATGGACTCTTGTCCCTAATGTAATTTGTCCACATTCCTAACTAGTCATAGAGAGATATGATCCTCCGAGAATACAATTCCTCAAGAGTTGTTTCGTGCATGGCTATGTTGTCATTGAGAGTTTGTTTTTCTTTTTTTAAGGTAGTCATGAATGCATCGATCATTGTGTGGTTTTTTGTGGGTTGTATAAGATGTTTCTCTATCAAGTCCATCGTCACTTTTGTGGCAAATTCGGTTATATCTTGCATGTGGCTTGTGGTCTTGTGGATTTTCTCAAGAAGTTGCTCTATTGTGAGGGTCTTTCCAAGCTCTTCTAGAGGAGGGAGATGATACTTCCATATTAAAACTTGTTGTTATGCCTTGTGTGCATTTGCACACAAATTACCAATGAGTTGGTCCTCTCTTTGTTTTCTCTCTACCTAGATTTGTTGGCAGCGGTCCAACGAAGCGTAATAAATATTCCTTTATATGCTTGAGGGGCGAGGGAGCTCAACCGATGCATTTGGGTTTTAAGAAATCGATCTATCAATATCACCTAAGCCTTCCCAGATAGTGATGAACCAAGTGTTCTTGGTCTTCACTTGACTATGTTGTTCTATAATAGTGGTTGTCGTCTGTTGAAAGAGGTGAAGGTGGGAATACATGTATGTGATGGCTTCCTCTATCTTTTCCTTGGCTTTCTCTACACCTACCTTGAACTCTTTTAGGTTGCCCTCATCAATCTTCACCTACTTGAGTTTCTCTTCCAACTCTCTGATCCTAGCATCTTTCTCTAGATTCTGGAAGTATAAGTTCTTGATGTTATATTTTGTTGTTGTAGTCAAAATGATGCCAACGGAGGCTATGGAGATTGGATCATCACTAACATTTTCTATTATCGGGGTCTATTTGAGGAATAATATTGTATTTCCTCCTATGATCGAAACTTTCCTCATTTTCTCCTATATAATCCTTCCTCTGACCTTATCATATTTGAAATCCTTTAGATTGGGAACCTTGCTTGGTTTGTATGGGGTGCAAAGCCCCGGATCCAGCTTAGCGAATTGAGTGTGACTATTGGTGGATCCTGTTGATATCTCTGGGCTATTGGTGTCCATCGGAGATTCATCGTTGTTCCAAGCTTCTTCATCTTTCTTGCATTGTTCCTCCTCAATTGTCTTTCATGCAACCTCATTTGTTGCTTTCTATGTCACTCCTACTGCATCTATGTAGCTCTTTGAATTGTTGCATTTTGTTCATCCTTTGTCTCGGAAGCCACCTTTACTTATGCTTCTAATTTAGTTTCTACCTTTGTTGTTGTTGCATCAACTTTTTCCTTAACTCTGGCTACATTGGTTTTCCTTTTCTTTTCTGCGACATTTTCCTTGTTTTTGTTGACCTTTTCCTTCTTTATTCTTTTCTTGTCCATTGTTGTTTCTTCTTCTTCCACTAATCTGGAATAAATAGATGTGATTGCAACAAATGCCTTTGTTGTTGCTTATTCTTCTTCTTTCTTTCGAGCTTCCTCGCGGGCTCTTTCGTCATCCCCGATTCTCCCTAAGGGATTGCTTTGTCTCATGGAAATGATCTTGTCATATGTCCTAGCCCAAGAATGGACTTCCTCTTCCTCCCATGTGGCCGAAGTGTATTCCAATGGGACGTTATACTTATTATAGTGATCCTTGACTACTTTCTTTGGGTCATGCCTTCTTAATCTCTCTTCAATGAAGCGATACATTAGTAATGTATCCACTTCATCTTGAGCTTGCTTGGTGTTCGTGGACGAGTAGGAATCGATCCATAATGGGAGAGGAGTCCAAAAAACTTTCTTATCTCGGTAGATCAATTCCCCAACTCAATTGATCACTATTTAGTAAGCCACTTCCTCGAGCACCAACTTGTATGGGACAAATCTAGGGAGAATATGTGGAGCTTTAGTGGCTCCATATATTATTATGTATGTTTCATGCTCCATTAAGTACTAGTCCCTTGTCCTTCTAATTATTTATAATGCCTTATCAGTCATGCACAGGGCTGGTGTGAAAAAAATGAATTCATATAAAGCAGGCAGGAAGTGGTCACATATCATGTGGTACTTTTTTCTATACTTGTGCTCCCAAAGTAATTTGCAGTATATGTGGATGGTTGGGTCTATTGGCTGCCATGCCTAGCCCATCTTAGGATATTGGTATGCTACACACATGATATCTAGAAGATATGAGGACAAGTGAAAATATGAAAATGTTCCGAGCTCAGCTTCTTTAATGGTTGCGACGAACTTTGTTAAGTTTGCTGACAAGATGTTAGCCCAATTGAATGATGACCCTTCGTCTGCATAGTAGTAGATTAGGGGCATATATGACAAAGGAAATTTGGAAGCGTTTGGCTCTCCATTCAATCTACAAAGCATAGCCACGATGTACTGATGTGCCTTCCTTAGTGCAATGGTGGGGTACCCGTCGATCAGTTTGTGTTTGAATGATTTATCTGGTTTGTACCAGATGCGGAACAAGTCTTTTACCATTCACTTGAATCCACCGAGAATCTCATCATCTATCTTTCGGGTTCCCTTCTTTGGATGGTAAATTTTTTCCAGATTGGCTAGCTAGAACGAAGCTATGGGCTCCCCCCTAATGAATACATACATGTTATCCAAGTCTACATGCTTGAGAATCCAAGCAATGGCATCTGCACAGGGAAACACCGCAGCGCGGGTGGCTACTATTTGTATTCCTAATTTTCTGATATTCTTGAAAACTTTTAGCTCATCTTTGTCTTCAACATCGATGAGGAAATTTTAATTTTTAAACATTTGGAAGACATCGCCCCATTTGAGCGAGTCTCCTCCTTTCTCCACGAGTCCCACTATATCATCATAAATCACCCATGGGGAGTCAATTTAATATGCATGTTGGCTACCACTCTTAGAGGCCTCTGTGGCAGGTGCTTTGCTTGTTACCTTCTTCTGTGGAGACATTTATGAACCTGAAATACATAGTCGAAATTAGCCCAAAAAATGAAACCAGGCGAGAAAATAAGCATGATCAAATCAAGAGTTGTAAACAATAAAAGATGAGCATGAAAAACAAATATGCTTATGTATCCCATGTGTAAAGTACCAGAAGAGTCGCTTGTGTTGATGTTGGGGGCGAGATCATCATCCAAGGATGACAAGATGATTAGCAACATTAGGAGAGTTTAAGTTTTGGCGAGGGATCAAGTGAAGAATCCAGGTAGGTTGGTGAAGATTAATGTTATTGTAATTAGTGGAGGAAGATTTGAGATCAGATAACTTAGTGAGAAATTCTCTGGTGAGTACCGAAAAAGTTCATGGTAAGTCCTCTGGTCGGACCGGGGGAAAATTTGTCAAGTGCATTCGTGAACAAGAGTACATTTCGAACCAGTTTGTGGCAAGCTTGAGGGAGGGTCGGAGGAGTTGGTGCTAACTTCTCAAGAATCGTGAGGTTAGTACCAGAGGCATTGGTGTAAAGTGCTTTGGTGAAAACCGTTGGAGTTGTTACAAAGTCCTTCGGTGAAACGAGAGGGAATCACGTTAAATGCTCTGGTGAACTGGTGATGATAAAATTAAGTGATCCAATGAAGACATGAAATGATTATGCTAAGTTCTCAAGTGAACACTGGTGACGATCTCCCAAAAATCTCCAGTGAAGACTAGATGAGATGATAACATTAAGTATTCTAGAAGAACCAACGATATTCCCACTAAATCCTTTGGTGAAACCGAAGGTGATCACACAAATTCCCCCGATTGCCACCAGCGTTAAATTTGCAAAGTGCTCTGGTTACCACCAACAATGATCATGTTAAGCCCTCTAGAGATACCGTAGATGATATTACTAACTTCTCCAAAATGTAAAAGGGCATCTGAAAATTGGTGAAGTCTTGAAAAACTTTGTTGAGATTAGGGTTTGAGCGTCGAAGGCTTGGGTGACTGATACATGGATTTAGGACAAGAAATTCATCACAGAAAGAGCGATGTTAGGAGTTTGATGTACTCACGAGTCTTAAATGATGATGAAATTATAGCTCCAAGCAAGCAAGCGGTGACTCTGAAATCATTATATTCATCATGTAAGGATGGAGCGGGAACTGACTTGGAATTCTGTCCCAGGAGGTCTCGACCGAGGGTGGTTCAATACTCAGGGGAAAAGTTAGGAGAATTCGAGGCAGGGTGCCATTTGGGGAAAGCGAGTCAAATATGGGGTGAATGGCATTACAGTTCCACGGTATGGCATGGATTATTGACTAGAGATATCAACTGGTGAAGGGGGAAGCCATGGGAATGACCGAAAGAAATGGTGACCTCGACTCGTAGAAATAAACCCTGACCTTAAAAACCCCAACCCTTTTTCTTAAATATATAAATAAATGTTGGGAAAGGATTTAACGAATACCTTGAGGTTGAGCGATGACACATGTATAACTGTTGAGGTGAGGGTGATAACTCTAGAGGTCGCAATATCTTAGCGCTCTCCCTTTTCTTTAGACGACAGTGAGAATGATCGAAAGAGGGATGGGTGACTCTTTTTATAGCATGGGAACTCGTTATGAGATCACTAGAGCAGTATTAATGTTTTACCAGAAGCTATATTGGGAAGTAATATGGTTCGCACTAGAGACAATGGTAGAAAGTCTCCCAGAATACGCTGGATTGATTGACAGGAAGTCCTCTGGTTTGGACCAGAGGTTTTAATGCAAAGTTTGGCAGTTTCACCTTCTCGCTCTGGAAGAGTTTTGAGGAAGTACTTTGGTGCCACGGGGTATTCACTCTGTGAACCTGTGACATAGCACCTTCATTCATGGTATATTTAAGAATACCCCTAATTTCACTAGATATTGATAAATACCTCCCAAAATCCTTTGTTGAACCCCCCTCCCAATAAATCTTTCCAATAAAAGAAACCCCAATTTTTACTACATACCCCTTTTTATACCCCCAAATACTTATAAACCTCCTAACACCCCACATTCTCCCCTAATACTTACAATATATTGAATTTGTTTTTCACAATCAAAAACCCCCTTTTATGAATGAACGTGATAAGATATTGGTCAAAAATGTTAAGCCCTTGTGTCTGGTGCTACCGGAGGAAATGATGTGCATTGTGAAGTGCTTTGGTGTGAACCAGAAGCATTAACACAAAGTGCGTCAGTGTATTTTGGAGGAGATGATGGGATGTCC
This sequence comes from Picea engelmannii, assembly GCA_009831015.1. Classification (NCBI taxonomy): domain Eukaryota; kingdom Viridiplantae; phylum Streptophyta; class Pinopsida; order Pinales; family Pinaceae; genus Picea; species Picea engelmannii. Next base: position 155,906 of record ML792248.1, on the reverse strand, counting down.
TCCGGTGTGGACCAGAGGCGTTATTCTTAACTCACCTGGTGAGTGAAATGGGTGTGTTGGTACAGTTTCAAGGTACTCCTCCATTGATACCAGAGGAGTTTGTAAGAACTCCTCCAGTGGAACCAAAGGAGTTAGCATTAATTTTGTCGAATATCAATTTATTTCTTTGGAATACTTCATGGAAAGTCCTCTGACGTAGACCAGAGAGCTTTGGAGGAACTCCTCTGGTATATACCAGAGGAGTCAAAAAGAACACGTCTGATCGCCAAAATGGTTTCCAAATATTTATCTAAGTATTGGAAAAAAACATTCAACCCAAACCAAATCCAAAATATAGTGACATGTTAGGATAAAAATACACCAATAGAAGACAAGAGGGATCCCATTTTCCTGTAGAGAAGGCTTTACAGGAAAAGAATACAAGAAAAAGGGAGGTTTTGATGCTTGGAATAACTTAAGCCAAAGTTCCCATAGCTTGAAGTATGTGCAGAGTGATGAGAGGTCACTTCATTTCAATTTTCACATGCAACTCTATGTAACAAATTTCAAATCGAAAAATTGCTTCCTAGTGATCTAACTATCACTGAACAACTTTACACTGAAATTATTGATTGAAAACATATGTAGCGAAAACAACAAGATCATGGATGAATCTTCAATACACAAGAGACACAATAATTTTGTTTTGTAACTTTATCCAATCCTTCAAATCCAAGGACAAAACTAGTCCTCTCAATGTCACCAATATTGAGGACAAAAACAAGTCCTCTTAGCTAATACAATGTCACCAAATATGAGGACAACCTTGTCCTTCAATAACCATACAAATAAAAATATCAAACCTCAACAATATTCTAGAAAACTCTTATGCCCAAGAATCTGTAGTAGATCACATGTACGACATGTTAACATCGCTTGTTAGCATGTATGGATCTGTACCTGCCCAAAAAACCAGATACGTGATTCACCAACTAGAAACGTGTAAACATACATTTTTTGCTCCACTGCAAATCGTGTATACCCTATACACAATTTGTCCTTCTGCATCCCATGTATATATGTGCTTTGTCCTCCTAAAAATTGCATATGGCACGAAAAAATTTCTCACATGTGTGACCTTCTTCGCCTCTCTCTTCAGGGCCAGATTCACCACCTTGCAGACTTTCCCTTCGTTGAGATCATCGATCCTCCTTGACACAAGTGCAGACTCACTTATTCCAACTCCATTCTTCACAATGATCATGATTTGTCATAGTGACATCTCTCCTTTATATAGGAGTCCAATGAGTGAGTTTAGGAGCCCTTCCTAAACTCAACAATTAATTAGAATATCTTAATCCTCTTTGTGGGTGTGGCACCCTCACACAAATCCACAAATCCCATCAACTTTCCCATGAGGACCTAGCCTCATTTCTAGGCCAATTTCACTGAAATGAAAGTCAAAACCGGTGCCAACAAAAATTCCCACATGCCTAGCACCTTGGCCTCTAGTGGGAATACCTCTCGAAGCTACAAAAAATAAACATTAATTCTTAGCGAGGGAGGTATCCCATCCTCCAACATCTGGATGCACCATTTTCACACATAGTAGATATATCTCTTGATCTACCACGTCATTTGTACTCTAATAATCCAAATTGGTTATTCCCTCTGTCATTGTTTCAAATGGGCCTGTGAACTTGGTCTCCATAAGATCTGTTATCATAGTTGCACTCCACTCATCCTGGTTGGTTGATGTTATTGTCCAATTTTTCTGACTGGTTGCACCCTTGGTCACTGGAGCACAACCTGTTGTGTAATTTGCCTCACTGGTTTCTCCCTCTCTGACTGAAGCAAATCCTACTCCCAATTCCTCCTAACTAGCTACCTCCTTTGTTACTGTAGAAAATCCTATTGAGACAAGTGTATCCTCCATGGAGGTCTCACAATCCTTAGAAGCCTCCTACCTATAAATCTCTTGTCTAGCCTACTCAACCCATGACACATGTCTGTCATTCCTGAAAGATGTCTCTCTCCCACCTAAATGTGAGGGCAAACTCCCTCTAGATGACCATTTCTCCCTCTTAGCCAACTGACTATCCCTGAGATCAGGCTCACTATGAGACTGTGTGCTCCTCCTAAAACTTGACTCCCTCTAAGTCTACACAGCCCCTGGGGCCATTTACTCCCTATCCATTATCCTCTACAAAGTTCTAGGAGGTTGCTCCTCCCTCCTGGATCCTAAGAGTTGACTCCCTCTAAACTCTAGCTCCCTCTGAGCCGATACTACTGGTGGGGCCACCTGCCTCACCACTCGTGGAGCTACCTATTCCTCCTCATCTATCTCTTTTCTCCTGCTAGCCACAACACTTATAGGCTGGCCCCTCAACTTATATAGGTTTCCCTCCCCAAATCCAAGAACCATTATTGATCTGAAGCTAGATCATCTAGGCACAAGAAATACCTATCCATCTCGAAAAAATACATGATAACCCCTCCTCTTAATCTCTAAGATTGATCAGACACTCCTCCTGAGTTCAGGCACCCACAACTCATTCGACACCCTCGATATCTCTCTTGACTCCAATCAAAATGATACAGTATTGGATCCTCGTACTAAATGCTTGGCTCCCATACCAAGCTCCACTTGTCTGAGCCAATCTCTGTGAGAGTGTCAAGCAACTCTCTAGTACATTTCATATGGAAATATGCTCTGCTATCCACCAACAATATCTCCCTATTGGAGACAATACCTGAAAGGGATAAGATCAACAAGATCTCCCTCTTGAACCAATCTACAACCTCATCAATATCTATTGTTGATGCATGTTTCCTTTTTCCTCTTCCCCTCCGGTGTGGACACTGTGAAGCATAGTGCCTAAAATCATGACACTAAAAACATCTGATCTTACTAAGACCCTTCTTCCATCTCATCTCTGAAGATGCTTCCCTCTTAGGAGAAGCCCTTCTCCCTGACGAACCTCTTATGTCTGGAGAACCCCTTATGCCCTTCTTAGTGCAGGCTACAAGGGCTTGGTTCTCATCACTGCTACTCTTTACCACACCATCCATATCATCTTTGGATACTAACCAGGTCTCCTCCTGGATACAATCTGTCCATAGTATGTCAAAGTTTGGAAACTTGTCTCATGCAGAGATCCCCTACACGAATGCTTCCCATGACCTGGGAAGACCTCTCAATGCTACATTCACCAACTCAGCATCATGCACTATCTCACCAATAACTATGAGTTGATCTTAGATCTGAGTAATCTTCATAAGATGATTGACAATTGTGTCTTCAGTGGTCATCCTAACAATCTAAAGTTGTTGCTTCAAGTGTAGCATCATGTCAGTATTATTTTTTTGGTAAAGACCAACCATAGCATCATACATATCCTTGGAAATTGATTTCTCATCAATGTGATGAATCAAGTGGTCCTTCACAGACTCTAGCAATACTCGCTTGGCCTTCACTTCCTTATTTTTGTGAGTTGTCAACTCATGTGTATCAATAGGAGTTACAACCACATCCTCAACATACTCCTTGAGGTCATTCTCTTCCAACAGAAGGAGAACCCTTGCCCTCCAATCTCGGAAGTTGGTTTCCCCTTCCAACCTATCCTCAATCTTCAATGTATTCACCATATTTACCTACGCGACACAAGAACAAGAAAAAGTAAAACACTCTTCTAGTGTTGTAGCCAAAAAAGTGTTTCAAGATGATCCCCTTCTCTTCAAATCCCAAGCTCTGATACCATTTCAATGTTCACATGCAACTCTATGTGACTAATTTCATATATGAAAATTTCTTCCTGGTGATCTAACTATCACTGAACAACTTTACACTGAAATTATTCACTGAAAACATATGCAGCGGAAACAACAAGATCATAGATAAACCATCAATACACAAGAGACACAATAATTTTGTTATGTAACTTTATCCAATCCTTCAAATCTGAGGAAAAAACTGATCCTCTCAATGTCACCAAGACTAAGGAAAAAAACCAATCCTCTCAGCCAATATAATGTCACCAAATATGAGGACAACCTTGTCCATCAATAACCATACAAATCAAAATATCAAACCTCAACAATATTATGAAAATCTCTTCTGCCTAAGATTTTGTTGTAGATCACATGTACGGCATGCAGACATCGCCTATCAGCCTATTTGGATCTGTACTTGCTCATAAAATCTGATACATGATTCATGAACTGACAACACGTGGACATACATTGTTTTCTCCACTGCAAATCACATATACCCTATACATGATTTGTCCTTCTGCAACCTGTGTACATATGTGCTTCATCCTCTTGCAAATCGTGTATGGCACGAAAATTTTTCTCACACGTGCTTCGTCCTCTTCAAGGATAGATTCACCACCTTGAAGACTTTCTGTTTGTTGAGATCACCAATCCTCCTTGACACAAGTGCAGACTCACTTATGCCAACTCCATTCTTCACAATGATCATGATTTGTCACAATGGCATCTCTCCTTTATATAGAATTCCAATGAGTGAGTTTAGGAGCCCTTCCTAAACTCAACAATTAATTAGAATATTTGAATCCTCTTTGTGGGTGTGGAAACCCCACACAAACGCACAAAGCCCATCAAATTTCCCATGAGGCCTTAGTCTCATTTCTACGCTGATTTCACTGAAATGGAAGTCAAAACTAGTGCTAACAAAAATTCCCACATGCCTGGCACCTTGGCCTCTAGTGGGAATAGTTCTCAAAGCTACAAAAAATCAACACTTCAAGTTAAATGTTGAACCTTGGTGGAAGTGCTTGCACATGGGTGACACCTATTGTTTAATATGCCTTGTACTTGTCATTTTAACATGGATTAAGGGATAAAATGGGTAGATTGATGACCATTTACCCACAAAACCCTCGTTTTGAACCGAATTACCTTGTTGGCCATAGCATCAACTTGTTTATTACTATTTCAAAGGACCTGGAAATAAGCTATATCCTGTATCTTTCAAGCTTCATGTTTCGCTCGAGATAGGATAGAGTTTAATCTATGATCTTGTTGACCTTTCTTAATCATAGCCCAGTTGATTGTCGTGGAATCTCCTATTACTATTAGATGAGAAATACTCATTTTTTCTACTAATCTTAGTCCCTGGTATAATAAGTAGGCTTCTAATTGGTTGTTGGAAATAATTCCTAAACCCCAAGCTTATGATAATTATATCACTCCTCCTGGATAGAAAAGGATCCCCCCTACTTCTGCCACCCTTGAACAGACCAACCTTAATCATTAGCTAGTATTATAATAAATGAACATAATTTAGCCTTAGCACATACATCAATGATATAAAATAGGTCTTTTACAGCCATATGTATACATTACACCATCCTCAATAGGAAAATGCTTGATCTTAAATAAGCCATATCATTTTTTTAGTGAATATTTACCATTATAATCTCCCTAAATCTATGCATTTGTGTCACATTCCCTAAGTGGGGCTTGTGATTTAAGATCTCCCAACAACTTGTTGAAATTTTACTCTGAGACTATGGTAATTGAAGATCTAAACTGGACTTCCATCACTTGCAATCTCTAATGTTACTATCATCCCATCTAGAGATATCCATAAGGGATTTGAAATGATCTTCCTTATCCTTAAAATCCAACTACTAGTTCTAAGAAAATATGCACACTCCTTTTAAAGGGGGATTTGTAAGTATCTTGTTCCCCACATTTATATTTTTTTTCCTCCTTGGAAACCAAGAAATTTTGCAATTGATAAGATGACATGAGCTTCTAAATAAGTTCCATATGGGTCAACCAATCAATGCATGTAGCAAACCACTCCAAACACCTACTTGTATCCCCTCTTCGAAGTATTTCCTATGGAAGGAATCCTTTCATCAAGAATTTTCTCAAGAGACCAAGCTCCGAACAAGCTTGGCCCCAAGGGATGTATTCATTATAATAAGTTTTTTTTTTTTTTTTTTTTTTTTTTTTTT
>ML792248.1:129140-142189 GCA_009831015.1 Picea engelmannii | reverse complement strand
CAGTTGGAAGGGACCTTACGACATCAAGGCCATGGTTGTAATCTCTCTTTCACATTTAATATGATACAGTAATATGATTCTTTCCTATAAAGCTTGTTGTGTTTTATCGTATGATTCCTTGATCACATACATAGGTTTATATTAAGTTTATGCTATTGCTATCACTTTGGTTGGTTGCGTTCTTTTGCAGGATCATCATGGTATGAGCATTGGAATGGAGATAGGATGGCGATGGCAAGAGGAAGTGACATTTAAACGGTATGTCACTCATCCCTCTTTAGTTAGTAAATTCAATATCTAAAACTTAAGGAAAGCGTCATGTTCTGGTGTGTTTTGTTCTAGATCTAGGTGGATCTAGGGAGATCTGTTAGTGTCTGCACCTACCGATTAGTCCGATAACAACCCTTCTTCTCAATTTTCGAGACTAAGAGAACACTCCTCCCAAGTTTTGTCGCCCATAACACATTTGACACCCTTAACACTTCTCTTGACTCTAGTTAGAAAGATAATGTACCAGATCCTCGTATTGCATACTTGGTGCCCATACCAAGCTCTACACACAAATATGAGCAAGTCTATGTGAAGTTGTCAAACAACTCTCATGCACATGTCATATGGAAAGAGGCTCCAATATCCACCAACCAGGTCCCACTACTAGACAATGTACTTGAAAGGGCGGAGACCAACAAGATCTCCCTCTGAAACATGTATGTAACCTCATCAACCTTTGTTGTTGATGCATGTTTCCTTCTTCCCTTCCCCTTTCGGTGTGGACACTGTGAAGTACAGTGACCATAATAATGGCATTCAAAACATATGATATTACTAAGATCCTTCTTCCATATCATTTCTAGAGATGCTTCCCTCTCGGGAGAATCCCTTCTACCTAGAGAACCTCTTTTGTCCCTTATAGTGCGGGATGCAAGGGCCTGTTTCTCATTACTTCCATTATTTGCCAAGCTATCCAAGCTATCCCTTGACTATAAATGAGTCTCCCTCTTGAATACAATCAATCCATAGTATATCAAACCCTAACACGGTCTCTCGTGCACAAATGGTTCCCAAGACCTGAGAAGACCTTTCAATGCTACATTCACTAACTCAACATCCTCAACCTTCTCACCAGTAACCATAATCTGAACTCAAATTTGTGTAATCTTCATAAGATAGTTCATAATTGTGTCTTCACTGGACATCTTAACAATTTGAAGTTGGTGCTTCAAATGTAGTTTTATGTTTGTATTCCCATTTTGGTATAGACCTACAAAAGCATCGTACATTTCCTTAGCAAACATTTTCTCAGCAATGCGAGGAATCAAGTGATCCTTCACGGATTCTAGCAAAACCCACTTGGCCTTCATTTCCTTCTTTGTGTACACTGTCAGTTCCTGTAGATCAGTAGGACTTGCAACCACACTCTCAACAAACTCCTTGAGGTCATTCTCTTCCAACAAAAGAAGAACCCTAGCTTTCAAATCTCAGAAGTTAGTTTCCCCTTCCAACCTATCCTCAATATTCAAAGTGTTCACCATGGTGACCTACCCGAAACAAAACAAAAAATCTGCAACAACAACCTATTGTACTTGCAGCAACAAAATGTGTCTCAAGATGATCCCCTTATCTTCAAAGCCTCAACTATAATACCATGTCAATTTTTCACATGCAACCATATGTTACTAATTCCAAATATGAAAATTACTTCCTAGTGATTCAACAGTAAACCCTAGTTGTTATCATTGAATAATTTTTTAAAATTATTGACTGAAAATTATAGCAGCGAAAACAATCAAGATCAAAGATGAATCATTAATGCACATGAGACAAAAAATTTATGTTTTGTAACTTTATCAAACTCATAAATTCTGAGGGAAAAAACCAGCCCTTCCAGCTGACATAAATGACACAAAATTTACCAAAAATCTGAGGCCAACCTTGTCCTTTGAAAAACACAAATCAACAAACCAACCTCAACAAAATCTGTTGCAGTTGTCTAACTGTCACCTGTAGCTAAAAAATCACTTCTTGTAGCAACCGAACTACTACCTGTGGCTACAAAAGCACCAGTTCCTGCAGCAACCGAACTACCACCTACGGTTGCAAAATCACCCCTTCCTTCAGCAATCGCACTGCCACCTGCGACTACAAAATCACCACTTCCTGCAACAATTGAACTGCCACTTGCGGTTGCAGAAATGCCACTTCCTTCGACAATCGAACCACCACCTGTGGCTGCAAAAATGCCACTTCCTACAGCAACCGAGCTGCCACCTGTGGCTGTAGAATCGCCACTTCCTGCAACAACCCAACTGCCACTTATGGTTGTAGAATCACCACTTCTTGTAGCAACCGAACTGCCACCTGCGACTGCAGAATCACCAATTCTTGTAGCTACAAAATCACTTGTGGCTATATAATCGCCATGCCTCCTAGCACAAGTGTTTACTCACTTATACTAACTCCATTATGTCACCGTGATATTTGTCACAATCCCTCCTTTCCTTATATAGGAGTCTAATGAGTGATTTTGAGAACCCTGTTGATTGTGGAGCCTGATTATCTTCCTGATTCAAAGGTCTTTTACTTTCAGTCATGTTTATACCCCATGAAGTATTTAAACCCCAAAAGTATGTACACTCTTCCACGTGGGGGAGTGCAGAGGGGGGGTACCCCCTCTGCGGGGTCCAAGGGGGCTATCCCCCCAGCTAGGGGGTCTGGGAGCAAGCAGGCCCCCAACAGGGGTTCAGGGGCAGCGTCCCCCGAAGGAAAAATTGCCTTGTAAATGTATATTGTAATTTCATTGTAAATCTGGACCGTTCATTATAAGGTCGCAGATCTAACGATAGAGATTATGTTAGGGTTTTTTTTCCCTAGAAGGCAACCCTCTTTTATGAGGGAAATGTATTGCAGCGATGGTTGATGGTGAATATTGTATTCTGAGATAGGAGACTGTGAGAGAAAGAAGAGGAAGTTACAACAGGTTTGTTTTAGGTTGTATCCCTTCATATGTTGGAAAATAATAAAGGAAGGACCTGGCAATTTCTCTGGTGGACGTAGCCCACACTGGGTGAACCACGTAAATCTGTGTCTCTATTCTATTGTGTATCTTCTGTGTTTTGTTTCCGCATTTGTTTTATTTTATTGCTCCACGGTCCTATTTTTCTAACAAACCCCTTCTAAACTCAACAATTAATTAGAATATTTGATTCCTCTTTGTGGGTGTGAAACCCCAACACAAACCCACAAAGCCCATCAACTTGCCCATGAGGCTCTAACCTCATTCCAAGGCCGATTTCACTGAAATGAAAGGTTGATTTGGTGCCAATGAAGATTCCCACATGCCTAACACCATGGCCCCTAGTGAGAATACCTCCTGAAGCTACAAAAACTTCAACAAGTAGGACGATAAAACCCCATTCTAGAGTCAACACCCATTGAAAATCCTTGAGACCTAGTTCATGCCCCGATGGGGGTGTCATTTGGTAGGTCTAGGGTGGGTGTGGGGAGGAATCTAAAATCACAACTTGGAGATCTTGAATAGCTACCTATTTCCTTACGCATTAAATGAGCAAGGATAAACTTTATCGAACGCAACAACCCCATTAACTCGACTTGTGGAGAGGTTAAAGACTAGTTGTACCACCAAAAGGGATAGGTAGTTGTCATCTCATACTTTTCATGTGTCGTAATGTTGAAATTCTATATAGATCTCAGTGATACCCTATCATATGCTTGCTATTGTCCTCTCACACATTGAAACTACACCCAATTATATCACACATAAGAACTCCACACAAAAATATTTCTCCTCTTTCATATGTTCATTAAAAAATAAAAATATGCAAAGTAAAACCTTTACAAATTCATTCAAGATCTAAAATATAACTACATTCTAATATGGAATATGTAATCTACTTAAATGTATTTAATTAAAAAAAAAATCAAACTACCGTAAATGAGTTTTAGAAGATAACAATGTTATCTAACCAATTGAACGAGGAAAGGTGGCTTTTCTCTCCCCATGCCTCATAAAATTAGACCATTTGGTTTACCATAGTCTCATAGAGATCTTAGTGCCTCCAATCCTTCGGGGTTATCTATGGCTAAGAGGTTTTACAAAAATCTCGATTTTCTAATCAACCTTGCTAGAGAAATTAGAGAATAAAGCTTGCTAGAGAAATTAGAGATCTTTCTCCTGATAAAGAGGCATTATTAGTCCGTTTTTTCAGTCTCTCTTTTCAGTCAAAAAAATAGGCATGAATCTGGTCAGATTTTCAGGGGTAGCCTGAGTTTGGCATGGATCAAAGTTCAATTTATTTCATAACCTTATCACAGGGGGTTTGCCCCATTTTAAACCAATCTAGATGGTCGGAAAATCAATTAGACTTCTAGATTGGCCGGAAATTTAAAACCACACCGTTGAAAAACGTGCAGGAAAAGTAATTCTAGAGAAAAGATTGGGTTTTACCCCATTTTAAACCAACCCAGAGACTCAAAAAATCGATCAAACTTCTATATTGACTGGAAATTTTAAACCACACCATCGAAAAACATACAGAAAAAGTAACTGGGAGGAAAATTGCTCTCTAAGTTAGCCCACTCCATCATTAGTCCTGGATAAATGGGTTAGTATTCTTAAAAAGGGTTCACTGCCCTTGACCATTAGGGAGCTTGGGCACATGGGTTTTCCACACAGAGGGCCCTTCAGACATTTTGTTGGGCTCAGAAATGCCCACAACTTTACCCAAATGACATGAATCTGGGGTCTACATTAGAGATTCTTTCTACGACCGGTAAAACTAAAGACACCCTTTGGCCTACAGTGCTCTTTGAGTTCAGGCAAGAGGGATCCCCTGGCTATTGCATTTATCAAAGCAGTCCAATGCAAACAGGTCAGGGAGGTTTTGCTGGCAGGAAGGGATTCATCTTGTGAGCTTGATGATGGTATGTATGCCAAGCTCTTTGCTCAGGCCAGCAAATCTAGAAGAGGGCATAAGTTCGCAACTCATCTTTTGGAAGAACTTGGAATGCGAGACAAGCTCGATTTGGAAATACAAGACTACATTGTTGTTATGAAGGGTTGTATCAGGCTTGGAATGTATGAAGCAATAAAGAGCCTTTTTCGTTGGTGGAAAGAATCGGGTCATAAACCTAATGTTGTGATGTATACTTACCGTAATGCACCGTGGAAATTTCAGGGAAGCCTTGGCACTTGTTTGGGAAATGGAAGAATCAAACTACTTGTTGGATTTGTCGGCTTATCGAGTCATAAGACGTTTGTGTACCAAGGTGAGGGACCTTTCAAGGGCTGTAAGATATTTCTCTAAATTGAAGGATGCAGGTTTCTCTCCAACTTATGATATTTACAGCCATCTACTTACGCTATACAACACCTCTGTAAGATAAAAAAAAAATCCGAAGATGTTTTGAAGGAAATAGAGAGGGTGGGACTTAAACCAAACCTCGAGGATTTGCAACACGTCACTGCAAATCTATCTGAAAATGAATCTGCTCTCACCTCTATGCTAACGGAAAATTGTAGTGTTGAAGAAGATTAGCATCATCGATTTGATAGGCACTTTGTTGCCTTTACCATTTTTCCGTAGAAGTTATATAATCAATGTCCAGAATTGGCAAGTTTTGTCAGAAAGATTAGTAAAGGTTTTTGAGGATCTCTTTTCTTTTTCTTTAGAGGTTTAAATTGCCTTTTTTTTATGTATGGAATGTTATTCTTGAGGCTTTTATGCCCAACATTTTTCTTTCATGGTTGAAAACATTGTCATTTTACTTCTGAGTTGTAAAAATAAATTCATTGTTCATTTAGAAGAAACCTAGACAATTGCTTGAAATAAAAATCCATTAAGAGACGATATTGGTGCCCCATTCCTAAGGATAGGGATTGGGTATGTACAGAGTGGTATCAAATCTCTCAGGTACAAATTTGACGAAACTCTGGGTTGCTTGTGAGTTGATTGACAAAAACATTGAATGAGTATTTAGCATACACTTCATACAAAATGGTTGATAAAATCTCTAATTGGATGATACATGTGAATTTGTTTATAAAATCCCTAAATGGATGCATGTAGACTGTTTGATAAAACTATGGAATAAAGTAACAGTACAACTGGTATAATAATTTTTTGACAAAATGACTGAGGCAAAATGGTGTCATTCCTACTACTGAAAATAACTTATTCTTGAGACTTGCAAAATTATGTTGTTGGATTGTAAGATTGTGGCAATGTGATATGTTGACCGCCTATCCAACTAGGGGGTCAAATCCATGTGCCATGAAGAGATGCATCATCATATTCTCATTTGTCGAAGATTATTTCATTCTACAGGGCATTTTTGGCCCCAGCACTTCTTTTTGTAAACGGAATTTTTGCACCCCTGCGTGGGTTAATAATGTAATAGGTCTGCATTGGTCATAGTTAAGTCAGTTACCTTGGGATGGGTTCATTGGGAGATTTTCTTTCACCGAGGGTTTTTTATCCTCTGGTTATCAATTGGGCTTTTCAACCTTATTGATTTCCCTTGAGTTTTTCCCTCACACTTGCAATAATTCCTCCAAAGTGGTGAAGGGCGTTCTAATGGGGCTTATCCTCTAGTAACTATTGTTTAGGGATGATGTAAATGACCATGTAAGACATCTTAAAAAGTTTCGTGAAATCCCATTGAGTCTAGATTAGTTTTTTTTTAATTAATTAATTTTTAATTAAATTTCTCTAAGTTTGGAGGTTTAATTATTTAATTAATTAATTAATTTTGAGAAAAAATTGTAAAAACTAGGTCCTTGAGTTTTTGATAGGGGTATTTGTGCTCAAAAGAAATGGAATGAGACCCCCTACACCCTTGGACCAAGTTTCAACTCGGTTGGACAACTTTTTCTAAGTTTTTGTCCACCGAAAGTGTTAGTCAGTCAAAACAGCAATTTTAATTACTACGTCATGACATTGGAAAAATGTCATTTTTGTAATTTATGGGAAAATGGATAAAGTAATGATGGAAAAGTGTGAGAGAGATTTTTCCTAACCTTTTCCAACCTTCACATCACCCCCTCACCTAGCCATTAAGAAAAAACGTCACTTTTCTTAGAATGGTGTGTCTCCCTTCTAGAAAGTCTCCAAAAAGTAAAAAAATAATAAAAAAAATTAATGGGATACTTATTATATCCCTTGGTGTGCCTCCCTATACCCTACAACTCATAATTTCACTTATCAAATACTTTCCAACTCACTCCAACTCATTTCCACTTCATCCATCCATGCCAAAACCCTAACTTACCAAAACCTTAAAAGTGACTTTTCTTTCATGTGTGACACTTGTAACTCATCCAAGAGGGGTAGCTTTGTCTTTCCAAGTATAAATAGAACCCACTCCTCCCTCATTTCCTCACCATATCTTGAGATATTGTTATGCTAATTGATTTTCACCACTCTCTCTCTCTTTCTTGTCCATCTTTCATCCATTATTTGGCTCTTTAGGGTTTTGGAGCAAGTATTTCTCCAAGATCTATTGTTGAGTAATAAAGAGAAACTTTAGAGGATATTGGAAGAGCAACGAGTATTCTTGTTCTTGCTTACACATGAGGTAATGTTGTGAATTTGGCATGGTGGTTTCATAGAGTAGATTCTTGGGTAAAGTGTTTTACTTGGGTAGATCTAATAACGAGTATTCTTGTTAATCTATATTTGTGGGTTTGCTAATAGGGTGTAAGTATTTCATTTTGTTACCATATTCAGCCATATTATCTTCTTGTATGCATATTATCTTGTCAAGTTTTGCAGGTTTGGCTTCTAGAGTTTTGTTGGGATTGCCTCAAGGAAGAGTCCTCCCTCAAAGCACACTCAAACTCCTTCTTTCTCATTCTTTACTCATGTTTTTCTTGTTGTTCATTGCATATAATATTTCAGCTAGCTTAACATCTTAGATTGGTCATTTTAATCCAATTTTATCATAAGTTTTTTATGAGAAAAATTTATGCCCTAAAAATAGAATTTTTTCTTCATTTTATTGGTTGTGTGTAGCTTTTCCAACAAGCATAGCTTGCTAGTTTTTGTAGGTTTTTAACAGGTTGAGGGGGTTATGCTACACAAAATCAACCACACAACACTCCAAGACCCTTCTCTTCAAGTGGGTAACAAATATCAACCTCTCTTCTTTCTTTTCTAGCTTCTTGTGCATAGATCTACTCTCTTTTGTTGATTTTTATTGGCTCCTAGCTTGGGAGGAGAATTGGTACGGCCTGCCTTCCACGTGTGAGCTTAGGGTTAGTTCAAATTTCAAGTTCTCCTTTTAAAAATCGTTTCAAAAGGCTAGGATGTGGGGTTGGTGGGCATCTTGTTGATAGTTTTTGTTGCTTGCTTTCCTCTCAACCCTTTGGCACAATAAAGGTAGGCTTGCATCCACCTTGTGCCATTGAGTGGTTTGTTTGTGGTCTTTCTCTCTCTTTCCAAGTTATTCCTAATTGTAATAATTGCCTACACCTTGGGAGAGAAACCCCCAAAATCGTAAGGCTAGGATAAGTAATGTGTCAATGATCTCTTCATGTTTTAATGGTTAAAATCATCTAGGTCCAGATCTCTTTTTACACATTAATCTTTAATCTAAGCCCTTGGGGCATAATATACTTGCATGTTTCAAGCCATCTTAAGATCTATCTTGTTTTACATGCTCTAATCCAACACACTAAATGGCTAATTCTTTAATGGTATAGTAATTGGTTTCCTCTTTAATGTTGTTTCATCTTTAAGGCCACTTGTCATCACTTGAGTTAATGTGTTGTTGGATATATTGATAGTGTAGGCACACATCTAAATTTTCAAGCTTCCTCTTTCACACTTAATGCTTTCTCTTTTAAAGCTTTAACAAACTTAAAATAAGTGGTAATAAGCTTGAGTCTCTTTTCTTTGTTTGGCAAGTTGTTCTTTCCCTTGTTCATTAGCATTCTTTCATAACAAGCTTTTCATGTTAATGGTTTAATAAATGGTGATGAACTAAATCGTTATTCAGCTTGTTTTTATATGCTTTACATGTGTTAATGTGCTTCATTTTCATGCTTTATAACACATCTTTATAAGATGCAAAAGGTTTCGGTTTTGGCATATAATCATCAATTTAAGGCAACTAAAAGTCACTAAAACACTCTCTAATATACCTAAAAGTCTAACCAATTGATATACCAACTTAATAGACTTAATAGGGTACCTTAAACCACCATCTTCACCATCTAAAACGGGGATTGAGGAGGGCCACAGAAGGTGTTAGGTCGGGGACAGTCTCACGGCGCACGAAGTCCTTTCCAGGAAGTACTCGGTCTTTTGGGTTGACCTGTGAAGCTAGGGTAGGCCTCGTTGCCTTACTTCTTGAGCATCCAGCAACCATTTGGCAATCAGGGGAGGAGGTTTTTGGTTAAACACTTAGCTAGGGTAATTACAATTCTTCAAATCTTTAGAAATCCTTAACTCACTAACCAATTGAAAACCTTGGTTCAATTTGATACATCTTAAGGTTTAATACTTGCAACTTAATCTTTCAATCTCATAATACAAGTAATGCTTTGTGGTTAATCAACTAAGTGTCTTAATCTTTGTGGAACACTTGTGTTTAAGCTTCTAAATATTTTAAGTGTCCTTGTGAATTTATTGTCTTGATGTTTCCATTGAGGAGCGGTCCAATAGAGTAAGTGTTATTGGGGCATGCTTAGGCTTAATGTGTTGATGATGCTTATGCCTTGATCTTCTTTAATATCCTGCACATTTGAACAAACGTGGTTAGCTTATTGTGTTGTATTATTGTGTATCTAGCATTCTTTATTGCAAGAACTTGTATCTAACAATTTTGAAGAGTAACTATTCTTTTGTAATCTTTGTAATTATATTGTAACGAAACACCCTTACATTTAGTTGACCCCTTGCCTAACCTTAGGCACTAGTCTTAGTTGACCTAGGGAAAGGCTTGCTTGACATAGAAACTCTTGCATCTTGCATTGTTGTTTTTGCATGATAGGTTATAATCCCCCCTATACCTTAACTAATTAAAAACAACTCCTAGAACTTAACGTAAATCTCATCTAGAAACTAGGGTCTACCCCCCTTGGCTTCCCTAGGAGTAAGCCTAGATGGAAGAGGTTCAAGCCAAAGTCACAGTGTGGGCTTTGAACCTAGGCATTGTGCCTCCAATGACACACTAAGTGAGCAGGACTTGGCTCACGTTTGCAAGTGTGTATAAGGACGGAAACATATTTGGCATCGTTGTCGGGGATAAGTCATTTATCCTTGGTCAAAATGACTTAACTTAATTTTTTTAGAACTAAACAATAAAATTTGTAGTCCCTAAAATTCTTTGACCTTGCATTTGTTAGGTTTGTGTGGTTCCTTTCTAAGTGGCGAATCCATTGAAAAAATTAGTCAAGTATACTGCAAAGAGCAATCCTTATGGGATGCTTGAAAGTCTTGGAGAAGAAGCACTTACTGATATCCAATTCTTGTTCCAACTTAATAATTTAACTTTTGTTTTCCTTCTTGTTTTTGCTTTGTTTGATGCTCTTGTTTTTTTTATAAACTTGGTCATCTGGTGACTCCACTCTAAAATAATTTGACAAAGTGATCTTCAAGAAGGAAATCACATCTTGCTTGCTTCATCTTTGAAATTGGAGAGGTTTCTGGATGAAGCTAGCATGTTTCCCTTCTTGTTGGATCCTTAGTAATATTTTGGGTCCCATTTTTTTTCTTTTTCAATGAGCGAACTCACGAAACCTTTTGATTCTTCAGAAATAGTTGGTTATCCTAATGATATACCTGAAGATGTTGTTGACAATGTGCTTGAATTTCATGAGGGTGGTGATGTTTGTGCTCATGTCAAGGCCTTTTGGAAATTAATTGATGGTTGGCATGATCCACCTATCTATGAGGATGCTCTTATGAAATTGTTCTCATGGACTCTTTTGGAGGGCCATGGATCTGCTTGTGATTGGTTTCTTCTTCATGAAGATAATTCGATCAAGACCATACGGGATTTTCTACATGACTTTTTGGAAAGATTTGGGGAGGATCAAGATGAAATTTACAATGAGTTGATTGATGATTTTATGGAAAAATGGAAGAGGAAAAATCTTCCAGATATAGAAACGATCAGTTCAGATATAGAGATAGATACTCCATTAGATCCCATTAAGGAGCTTAAGGAAATAATTTTGAACATGCAGTATGCCCATACTAAACAGCTTGAGGCCATACAATTGGCACACACCAAACAATGTGAAGCCATGAACGAACAAATTATGGCCATGGAAGATCAATTGAGGATCAAGAAAGCTGACTCTATGGAGACTTATATTGAATATCCGAACCCCTTTGAACTTGAGCTTGATAGTGAAAAAGATGAGGAAGTTCATGGTGAAATTCCGGATGAATACATGGATGAGTCATCCAATCATTTTGAGGAAGTAAAGGAATTTGAGTTTGGAAATGTTGAATATATAGATAATTCAAGTCCCCACCCTCCTCCCGAGGAACCAGTCTCTTTGAAGGAGAACCTTGACAACCTTGAGGAAAACAGTGTAATAGTTCATGTGGCATGTTCATTTTCAACCTCTCAACCAAAAGATGAGTTAATGCAGAATTATGAGGAAAAGGAAGGCGACTCCAGTTTATCATTGTCATATCATTATGAGTATTGGTTGGCCTTCCACCATGATGGTCATGAGAAGCAAAATATCAAAAGATTACACGGCTTGTCATATCCCAGTGTTTGGTTGGATAGAAGAAGGAGCATGGTTCTTGGCTGGTTCTTCCTCACAAAAAGTTTCAAATTAATAAAACTTGGGAAGGGGTCTGCTGTGAGTCATCCTGGGCAAGGATGTTTCAGACACTTGTCACTTCATTCCATCCATTGCATGGATGGTTGTAACGTATCTCTAACCCTTCTCCTTATTTCATTGTTGTATTGTTTCATTCATTATGTTGATATGTACTTGGAAAAAAAATTTGTATCATAGATTTCATTTTGTAAAATTATAGATGTTGTACTTTAGTTATTTCATTATGTAGATGTTGTTTATAGAATTTGTTGATTTCATTATGTATATATGTATTCTTATGTTGGTTATTGGTGAACACTATGTTTTGTAGGTGTTGGATTCTCGTATGCTCTCTGTCTCATGTGAGAAGATCAAACACACGTCACCATGTGGAGCCAGATGTTGACCACCTATCCAACTAGGGGGTCAACTCCATGTGCCATGAATGCTCATTTTTCGAATATTATTTGGTTCTACAGGGCATTTTTGGCCCCAGCACTTCTTTTTGTAAACATAATTTCTGCACCCATGCGTGGGTTAATAATGTAATAGGTCTGCATTGGTCATAGTTAGGTCAGTTACCTTGGGATGGGTTCATTGGGAGAGTTCATTTCACCGAGAGTTTTTTATCCTTAGGTTATCAATTGGGCTTTTCATCCTTATTGATTTCCCTTGAGTTTTTCCCTCACACTTGAAATAATTCCTCCAAAGTGGTGAAGGGCGTTCTAATGGGCTTATCCTCTGGTAACTATTGTTTAGCGATGATGTAAATGACCATGTAAGACATCTTATAAAGTTTCGCAGAATTCCATTGAGTCTAGATTAGTTTGTTTTTAATTAATTAATTTTTAATTAAATTTCCCTAAGTTTGGAGGTTTAATTATTTAATTAATTAATTATTTTTGAGCAAAAATTGTAAAAACTAGGTCCTTGAGTTTTTGATAGGGGTATTTGTGCTCAAAAGAAATGGAATGAGACCCCCTACACCCTTGGACCAAGTTTCAGCTCAGTTGGACAACTTTTGCTAGGTGTTTGTCCACCAGGAGTGTTAGTCAGTGAAAACAACAATTTTAATTGCTAAGTCATGACATTGGAAAAATGTCATTTTTGTAATTTATGGGAAAATGGATAAATTAATGATGGAAAAGTGTGAGAGAGATTTTTCCTAACCTTTTTCAACCTTCACATCACCCCCTCACATAGCCATTAAGCAAAAACATCACTTTTCCTAGAGTGGTGTGCCTCC
>ML792248.1:105236-128963 GCA_009831015.1 Picea engelmannii | reverse complement strand
CTCACTCCAACTCATTTCCACTTCATCCATCCATGCCAAAACCCTAACTTACCAAAACCCTAAAAGTGACTTTTCTTTGATGTGTGACACTTGTAACTCATCCAAGAGGGGTACCTTTGCCTTCCCAAGTATAAATAGAACCCTATCCTCTCTCATTTCCTCACCATATCTTGAGTTATTGTTATGCTACTTGATTTTCACCACTCTCTCTCTCTTTCTTGTCCATCTTTCATCCATTCTTTGGCTCTTTAGGGTTTTGGAGAAAGTATTTCTCCAAGATCTATTGTTGAGTAATAAAGAGAAACTTTGGAGGATATTGGAAGAGCAACGAGTATTCTTGTTCTTGCTTACACATGAGGTAATGTTGTGAATTTGGCATGGTGGTTGCATAGAGTAGATTCTTGAGTAAAGTGTTTTACTTGGGTAGATCTAACAACGAGTATTCTTGTTGATCTATATATGTGGGTTTGCTGATAGGGTGCAAGTATTTCATTTTGTTAGCATATTCAGCCATATCATCTTCCTGTATGGATATTATCTTGTCAAGTTTTGCAGGTTTGGCTTCTAGGGTTTTGTTGGGATTGCCTCAAGGAAGAGTCCTCCCTCAAAGCACACTCAAACTCCTTATTTTTCATTCTTTACTCATTTTTTTCTTGTTGTTCATTCCATATAATATTTCAGCTAGCTTAACATCTTAGATTGGTCATTTTAATCCACTTTTATCATAAGTTTTTTATAAGAAAAATTTATGCCCTAAAAACAGAAATTTTTCTTCATTTTATTGGTTGTGTGTAGCTTTTCCAGCAAGCATAGTTTGCTGATTTTTGCAGGTTCTTAACAGGTTGAGGGGGTTATGCTACCCAAAATCAGCCACACAACACTCCAAGACCCTTCTCTTCAAGTGGGTAACAAATCTCGGCCTCTCTTCTTTTGTTTCTAGCTTCTTGTGCATAGATCTACTCTCTTTTGTTGAATTTTAGTGGCTCCTAGCTTGGGAGGAGAATTGGTACGGCCTACCTCCCATGTGTGAGCTTAGGGTTAGTTCAAATTTCAAGTTCTCCTTTTAAAAATCGTCTTCAAAAGGCTAGGACGTGGGGTTAGTGAGAATCTTGTTGATAGTTTTTGTTGCTTGCTTTCCTCTCAACCTCTTTGGCACAATAAAGGTAGGCTTGCCTCCACCTTGTGCCATTGAGTGGTTTGTTTGTGGTCTTTCTCTCTCTTTCCAAGTTATTCCTAATTGTAATAATTTCCTACACCTTGGGAGAGAAACCCCCAAAATCGTAAGGCTAGGATAAGTAATGTGTTAATGATCTCTTCATGCTTTAATGGTTAAAATCATGTAGATCTAGATCTCTTTCACACATTAATCTTTAATCTAAGCCCTTGGGGCATAATCTACTTGCATGTTTCAAGCCATCTTAAGATCTATCTTGTTTTACATGCTCTAATCCAACACACTAAATGGTTAATGCTTTAATGGTATAGTAAGTGGTTTCCTCTTTAATGTTGTTTCATCTTTAAGGCCACTTGCCATCACTTGAGTTAATGTGTTGTTGGATATCTTGATAGTGTAGGCACACATCTAAATTTTCAAGCTTCCTCTTTCACACTTAATGCTTTCTCTTTTAATGCTTTAACAAACATAAGATAAGTGGTAATAAGCTTGAGTCTCTTTTCTTTCTTTGGCAAGTTGTTCTTGCCCTTGTTCATTAGCATTCTTTCATAACAAGCTTTTCATGTTAATGGTTTAATAAATGGTGATGAACTAAATCGTTATTCATCTTGCTTTTACATGTTTTACATGTGTTAATGTGCTTCATTTTCATGCTTCATAACACATCTTTATAAGCTGCAAAAGGTTTCGGTTTTGGCATAAAATCACCAATTTAAGGCAACTAAAAGTCACTAAAACACTCTCTAATACACCTAAAAGTCTAACCAATTGATATACCAACTTAATAGACTTAATAGGGTACCTTAAACCACCATCTTCACCATCTAAAACGGGGATTGAGGAGGGCCATGGAAGGCGTTAGGTCGGGGACGGTCTCACGGCGCGTGGTGTCCTTTCGAGGAAGTACTCGATCTTTTGGGTTGACCTGTAAAACTAGGGTAGGCCTTGTTGCCTTACTTCTTGAGCATCCAGTAGCCATTTGGCAATCGGGGGAGGAGGTTTTTGGTTTAACACTTAGCTAGGGTGATTACAATTCTTCAAATCTTTAGAAATCCTTAACTCACTAAGAAATTGAAAACCTTGGTTCAATTTGATACATCTTAAGGTTAAATACTTGCAACTTAATCTTTCAATCTCATAATACAAGTAATGCTTTGTGGTTAATCAACTAAGTGTCTTAATCTTTGTGGAACACTTGTGTTTAAGCTTCTAAATCTTTTAAGTGTCCTTGTGAATTTATTGTGTTGATGTTGCCATTGAGGAGCAGTCCAATAGAGTAAGTGCTATTGGGGCATGCTGAGGCTTAATGTGTTGATGATGCTTATGCCTTGATCTTCTTTAATATCCTGCACATTTGAACAAATGTGGTTAGCTTGTTGTGTTGTATTATTGTGTATCTAGCATTCTTTATTGCAAGAACTTGTATCTAACAATTTTTAGAGTAACTATTCTTTTGTAATCTTTGTAATTATATTATAACGAAACGCCCTTACTTTTAGTTGACCCCTTGCCCAACCTTAGGCACTAGTCTTAGTTGACCTAGGGAAGGGATTGCTTGACATAGAAACTCTTGCATCTTGCATTGTTTCTTTTGCATCATAGGTTAGACTCCCCCCTATACCTTAACTAACTAAAAACAACTCCTAGAACTTAATGTAAATCTCATCTAGAAACTAGGGTCTACCCCCCTTGGCTTCCCTAGGAGTAATCCTAGACGGAAGAGGTTCAATCCAAAGTCACAGCGTGGGCTTTGAACCTAGGCATTGTGCCTCCAAGGACACACTAAGTGAGCAGGACTTGGCTCACGTTTGCAAGTGTGTATAAGGACAGCAACATGATCTTATTGAGATTTCCATGCTTATCTGCAAGTTATGACAAATAGTACTTCCTTCTTGGCTAGACACATAATGTTTAGGAGAAATTTAATCCATTGTTCATAGTCATACCAAACATCATTTGTCCACATGGATCTCTTGCACATGGGTATATGGTTGTGCACAGGTATATTTTTCCCACTGGAAACCTCCTCATAGACAATTCAAGCTTTGTGCATGCTAAATTATGCTCCTCTATGATTTCCCCCACTAATTTATTGAAAATGTAGGGGGAGAAGCAGTCTGGGTTAATGCCCTGTACTGTCAATTTCTGGTATGTTTTTTATATGTTCAAACATCCATTTTGATTTTGAAAGCTCAAGTTGAGTTTGGTTGAGTTGAATATGAAACCAAAGATGGTTGTTTTACTTTGAGGGGTTTATGCAGGGTCATAGATCCATTTTTTATGGATTTGAGGATTTTCCCTGCATTAAAAGGAAAAACCCATGTGATTTCTTAGGTACCCACATTGTCCTTGCTTGTTCATTGTAATGATTCTTTTTTTGATATATACCTCTGCAGTGCTCAGATATATGTTTGGAGACAAGTGATGGCTTTAATGGCCAGAGAGGATATGGGGAAAAAGAGATTGGAGAATTTGATACTGGGAAGTTTGGTTAGTGTTGGATGTTGCAGGTGGGATACTTCGGCTCACATGTGTGTTATTGCTTACCTTTGGTTTAGCTTTGTTCTTTGTATGGCTTACATTCCCTCCTTTCCACAAACCTTCCATGAGCTGTTCCAGCATCGAGAGAATGATCATGGGTTGTGGTTGATTGGATTCTATTGTGATAACAATCCCACATTATGACACAGCCATGGTTTTAAAAATCAATCTGAGTCAACTTAGCTAAGTTGACCAGCCACCGTACTGACTTGGCCAAGCACTCGGTTTGGAGATTCGGTTTGGTACTGAACTGCCCGAGTCAAAGCATGACTCGATCGGTTCAATACCAAACTGACCCTACTCAGTTGAGTCTGTACCTACTCGACTGAGTAGGTACAGGACCCCATCGTGGCGGACTTAGCATAGAAAACGAAAATTAAAAAAAAAAATTAATTCCTAAACCCTACCAAAAGCTATAAAGAGACCTGCGCATCCCCCCTTCTATTTTTATGAGACCTCTCATTGATCATTTGTGATCATTTGGAGTTTTGGAGCAACGTTGAAGAGCAGTGATCTCTCCTAGCCAGGTATGTTAACAGTTAAATGAGCAATCTTTCCCTATTTTTTCCTCCCATTAAATTGCAGATTTGAAATATGTCTTTAAACTTTTGTACTTTCAGCGTTCTACTAGTTTGAAGTATGAACTTCACATATTAAGAATTTAAGATAGGGTTTGCAATGTTGCATATTTGAATTTGTAGATTGGAATTTTACTATGGCCCTAAAAGTCAAAGACCCTGCATGGATCCATGTTGATCTTGTTGATGAGGAGATTTATTGCAAAAATGCATAACGGGGATGGGAGGTGGATTTGTAGGTTGAAAGAACACTTGGCTGGTATAAGAGGCCAAGTTTCCCTATGCATGGACCCATTAGAGGAGATTGGACATATTAGATTGGAATTGCAAAATCAATGTGCAGAATTTGAAGAAGACAAGGCTAGGGAAAAAGAGATGTTTGTGGCATGTTTTTCAAACTCTAGAGTCTAGAGGCCATTTAGAGCCTCATTGATTATGTATTTTGTTGTTGATATGTATCGCACTCAGTTCCATTTTGAAATTTTTTGATATATTACCCCTTACATGGTATATGCATGAGTAGAATTTGCATGTTTTGTCTCGAGTGGCTTGGAATCTTTAAAATATATTTTTTTATTAAAATTTAAATGTTTTATGTATTTTTTAGTAAACTGAGTCATTGAAATCGGATCGGTTCTAGTCATTCCAAGTTTGAGTTGACCCTCAACCGATTTTGAGTCCGAGTCTGAGTTTTAAAACATTAATCGCAACCACTTCAAGTGTGTTTCACATATGAGATGGAGTACTACCAAATGCATTTCACATATGAGAAGAAAAAATGCATGTCATGAATATATATTGCCTTTGACCTATTATAAGGATAACTGACACTTTCTTTTTGATGGGCCATATGTTGTTGATACCACAAATAATGTCAAATATTCTCTACATGAGTGAATGGTTTGTAGTTATACATGTCCTAGATGATGTTGATTTTAGAAGGCCAAACACATTTGGGAAACCATGGCTTTTATAGTTTTACCTCACTCATCATTGGATCAAATTAGGGGTCTTGCAAGTGAGGATGTTTTTTCTTTTTCATTTATTGATTTGTTGAGGATATTGATTCTTAAATTTTAGATCATGGCAGGAAGATTATATAATCAACATTTTCTTAGTGGGGGTACATATAATAGCTTGGTCAATATAGCAATAGCATCTCAAAAAGAAGTTCAAGAATTACATGAATTGTCATTACTTGGAGGTGCAAAGCAATGTCGCCTTTGCCTTCACAATTTGGGTCCATGGTATGATTAAATTTATAAATGTTCGTAAAGGAGAATTAACACATCATGCCATGAACGTGTTTGAAGCTTTACATAGGGAAAGACCCTATACACTCTTGCTCCACATTTTTATTTTGAAAAATATGTCTTATATTTGCATAAAAATATTTACAAACTACAAAGCAAGAAGGGTATATGCAATGGAGCTTATATCCTCTTCTTTAAGACTACTAATGCATAAATAAAATCTAAATAGGTTATTTCATCTAGTGCTTGTTCATCTTTTATCAATAAGGCACCCTTGGCCAATAATTAGTGACGTACCTCATCACGCCACATCATACAAAAAGTAGGAAAAGATCTCGTCTCATGCTCAAAAACAAACTTGCACCTAATCTTCGAAAGGGTAAATAGGCAAAGACTCTCAATCATTGCGGAGTCCTAATGAAGGAAGATTGAACCAGATAGCTACATTCACCACATAAAGTTGCACACCAGTGAATCCATCTTTGAAGGAGCATTGAGTATTGGTCTGGAATATGCTTCCAACAACTCCTAGCAAATTGTTAGTGCCAAAAGATACGATTTACCATCTCAAGACTATGGAAAATAGGGCAAAGACCATCAAAAAGTCTGCTCTTGGCCAACCTAGCCTTAGAATGGATCCCCTGAGAAATTACAAGCCATGCAAAAACCCATAGCTTATAGAAAAGATGGATGGACTAGACACTATGTAATTTGCACATCTACCTATCCTTTGGATCAACTAGAACCCATCTCACATTAAGAACAGTGGCTAATATAGGTTGTTGATGCAATAAGAATATTTTGTCGCGAATCATACTATTGTAGAGGCCAACCAAAACACCACCTCCAATCCCTCCAATATGGTCTCATCATCACAATGTTCATTTTGAACACATCCTCCTAAGGAATGAGCCCAACCAGCTTTGAAATGAGGGTTGATCCAGTCAAAGTAGACCATACTCATGTGTTATGTCGATCTTTCAAGGAGCACATTGTTGTATCCCACAAATTTTCCCAAAAGAAGATGCCCTTCTTGCTCAAATGAGGAGCCTAGAACGCGACAACTTTGCAATGCAAGTACGCTCAGGCCTCTAGCTTCAAATGGGACATCTTGCCAAATCCCAAGCTGCCTTGTTGCTCACCGAATTCCACCTTAGTCAAGCAACAACTGACTTCCATGCTATCTAGATACTTCTAAAAATAATTGAGCTAGGGACCTGAGACAAATGTGGGGAAGAGATAATATCACATAGGTCAAAAGCCCCTCGAATGTTGCCAACATGTTGCGTGGTCATCAATCGATGCCGAAATAGAACCTACCAAGGCATAGACCCCTATAGATACCAGACCACCCACTTGGCCACGATAATACTTCCCTAAGTGGAGACATCAATCAACCCAAGTCCCCCCTCATCCTTGGGCATAATGTAAACTCCCTAAAGAACCAAAGGAAGATCCCTCTCCTCACCATACTTCGACCACAAGTATGACCATAGAATCTACTCCATGTGTTTAAATTGAGCCCTACTTGACAACCAACAAGATACGTAATGAATATGCGAGGCTCGGAGGATTCACCCAACAACTGTCAACCTCCTAACAGACCAGAGGTCCTTATGATGCTGGACATGAAGACACTAATCCCACATAGCCACTAGAGAGAGCCCCACCCCAAATGGAATTCCTAATGATCTCACAATCAACCTTAGCCAAATATATGTCCAACAAGTAGGAATCCATCCATGTGCAGAGTCCTCTAGAAATTTCCGAACATAGGGCAATTAATGCAACTTCAAAAATTAATTTATTTTTACGATATGTGTTTTCAGTGTTCACAAGGTAATTTAATTTGGACTCCCCTATTAATTCTACCTAGGAGCTTTTGCTTCATATGATAACTTTATTTTTGTTTCAATTTAAAATCTTAGCAATATCTAATTACAATAATTTTGTATGCAGATTACTTATTTATATGTCCAGAATACCATTGATGCCATCATGTCATCTCAACGTTTGTTGTTTGTACTATTTGTTCATTTCAACCATGTAAAAGATGAATTGCAAGGAAATGTCAAACTATTCAGAAATGTAGCATGAACGAGTGATAAATTCATTCCTCATTCTATGCTATATTTTCA
This sequence comes from Picea engelmannii, assembly GCA_009831015.1. Taxonomy (NCBI): domain Eukaryota; kingdom Viridiplantae; phylum Streptophyta; class Pinopsida; order Pinales; family Pinaceae; genus Picea; species Picea engelmannii. The sequence continues at coordinate 121,279 of ML792248.1, read as the reverse complement.
TGAGTGGTTAAGATTTCGTTTTTGTTATGTAGTTTTGTTTTGGCTTTTTGCCTAGAAATAATTCGTGTTGATATCATTGGCTAGTTTTCTTTCCAATGCAGGTACAGGAGAAAATGAGAGAAGTTGGTGGAAGTTACACTCACCGTGTTTCAATGAACAATGTTGGCCCTCGATCCATTCGAATATTTCCCTCAAGATTTGTCAATGAAGCGGTGCCTAGTAATCCCATTTCCAATACAAGAAGCAAAGTAACCTCCATGATCACAAACCACGATCCCACTAAAATGAAAGCAAAAGTAGAAGTGAACTTCCTTTCAAGTGGTGTAAGTGACAATAAATTGTTACAAAACGGGGCTTTGGAGGAAAATATCTATAATAAACATTTCCCTTATATGAACTTTGAAACTGAACAACTATCAGCTATGATTACTGGCTCACAAACATCAGCAAGTTCTAGCCCTAGAGAGGCAAATACTCATGCTTTTTTAGAGTGTGACATCATGTCAGATTCATCAAGCACTCTTGAAGGATCTCAACTTTCAAGTTAGTGAATAGGAGGGATGGTCTTCTACTACAATCAATGAGACGACATCCTTCCATGGGGAAGGATCTGGTTTTATCAATCTTATCTTGTCTCTGTAGAGGGATGGAAATATCCCTATTGGGGGCTTGACCATTGCCAAACACCTAATAGCAGAAGCCATCCAAAATAGGAGATAAGAGGACAAAAAATATAAATTTCTTTGGAGAGCCAAGTAGTCCTACTGACATAGGGCTTGTATATTCATTTCCTCAACCATCTAAGTCCCCTAGCTTAAAACCCAAGCGGATTGTAACAATCCTCATCCTCTATTGAAAATTCGGGCAGAAAGTAGTGTTGTTTGTGCAGAATACTTGAGTGATGGCATAAGATTGGATTGTAAACAAAATGAACAAAATACAATGAGTGTGGGAGAACCACAGGCTGGTTGTAGTGGCCCTCATGCTCCACTACAAATCAGGGCAGAAAGTAGTGCTCTTTGTGCAGAAGACTTGAGGGATGGATAAGATTGGATTGCATTAAACAAAATGAGCCAAATACAAAGAGTGCATGGAATGAAAATAGGAGTACTAGTATGACTTGTGTTTTTTCTTCAGTAGGTTCAATCATCCAAGTCGTTGGAAGAGGTTGGCTTCTAGCTCTCTCCAGTTCACAATAAATCTTAGTGCTATAAATGATTTTTTACCAATATCAATTCAGAGTTGATCAAGTTTGAATTGGTTGACTGTGCAATACTAAAGAGCATTTGCGAGTTCACAACATGGAGAAAGAATTAATGAATGAAGAATAGGCTATGAATGGAATTCAGACTCAATTATCAGTTAAGTGTATCCATGATTATTGTATTCAAAGATAATATTTTTTCTCGGGTGCAATTCAAAAATCAGGAAATTTAGAACCATAAAATCTAGAATTTCTCTATACTCAATATAATACTCTCCTTCCATAATCATGTCTTTAAACGGAAGGTGAAAAAGAAAGATTAGGATTCAGAATTCTCGTACCCTAACCCGAGCAGCATCTTCCTTGGAATGTAAGCAATCAAAATTATTGTGGCTTTGTTGACAATCGTTGTTTATTGACATGGAGTGAATGGTCAATGGAGTGCTTATTATGACATAACTCATCAGCTACCAACCTTACAAAAGAAATGATGATCCTCATGGGTATCAATGTATGTAATACATAATATTTATATACATCTCACTACACGAGTTATTTAGTTAAATTGATGATTATGTAGACAATTGAGTTAGGTTTAATGTCTTATCAAACTCTATACTGCCATATCTATTAATTACTCGTATAATTTGGAGATTGAACCTTATTAAGAAGAAAATGCAATGTAAATATGAAGACAAGCTCAACATCATGGCATGAATTTCGTTGATGGTTTTGATGGTGGTAATTACGATAATATCAAATAATATAAGTTGATTTTTTCTAGTGTAGTTGCTTCGAGTATTTGGCTTGAGATTTTAGTTTATTTATAATGTTTTAGGTTGTGTGCAATTTTCTGCTTCTATTCTCCTTTCTTCTTAGGTGTCTTTGCAATAAGTGCTTAATCAGACTTGCACTAGTCAAATCTACTCCCATGTCATTCTACCTGTAACAACATATTGCCAAGTTCATCAAGTGTCACCCCAACAACTTTATTTGCGGCGTTCAAACTTGTCACAAAGGATTGAAAAAATAATTCTAACCCATTAATGGCCAGTGACACCATATCCTTCCTTTCCTTTGTATCACCATGGAACAAATAGTTGCTTCACGTTTGCCCACAAAGTGGGGCCTCTTTCAAGTTTATTGTTAGTGTTCAAAGTTGGATGGCATTGAGCATGTTGTGATCATAATGTAACACTACAAATATTTGTGTTTTTTTAACCCGTCAGTTGAATTAGTTAGAAGATTATTTATGAATATTTGATATTGTACCAATGGAATCTAGTTGAAAGGTTGTTTCTTTTAACTTGTAAACCGGCTGCCATGGAAAGGAAGGGAATGTCTTGGTAAGAATAGAAGTTTTTCTTATTGCTTTTAAAATATTAGTGTCATTGAAAATGGTAAATCTTAAAGTAATTGGCATGTTGACATGTATATGACCTTGATTGGTATGGATATCCCCGACGAATGGAGTTCCTCTAGTTGTGATTGAGTTTGTTAGTCCATAACCTCTAGTTGGGAGGTTGATTTTTTTTTTATTTCTCTCACGCATGTCCTCTTTCCATGACCCATCATGAGCTCAAAGCTATATCTGTAGTAGTACAATGGACCCTTAATCACATTAAAAGGAGTTGGTCTCTTAGTCATCTCTTCCGAGGACCATTCAATTTTAGTTATTGTATTTAGAATTTTTCCCCTTTTACTCCTTTGAGGGATCTTTACCTTTTGCTTATTTCTATTGAATGGTTTATTTAGCATGTTTTGCATCTATAAAACACTTAAGCTAATTTAGAGGCTTGTTGTAGATATAGTTTATGAAGTTCATTTTAACTGTCCTTAGAACTATTCAATTGCAGGGCAATATTGGAGATGGACATGATGTTATAGTGAGAGTGCATTCAGAATGTCTATCTAGTAATATGTTTGGATATGCTTGATGTGATTGTGGAATCGAATTGCATTAACAATGAAAGAAATTGACCAAGTTGGTAGAGGAGTATTGGTGTCTTTGGATATGCTTGATGTGATCGTGGTGTTGGAACACATATAAATCCTAAGCCTTGAGCTTTACTTTTTCGATTTTTATCCTTCTTGAAATAACTCAGAAGTCGGTTTTCAAATGTTTAAATCAAATTTACTTCTAGTATTAAGGCACGTATGATGATCGTCGTCGATGAAGTTCCTTAGATTGATCGGACTATCTCAATCTCTTTAGGGTTGTGGAGCCGCCTGGTTATTAAAGTAACCAAATCACTAAAGGTCTCTTCGGAGCTTTGCACTTCGGGTGTTTCGCCGGGTCTTAACTTTAAAAGTCTCGATACCCAAAAAGTGTCTGAAGGAGCCTAGTCATAATACACGTGTACCTTTTCAAGTCTTCCTTGGATTGATACGTGTCATCCATTTCCAAAATTTTCGGCCAAAGATTCGCATGAATCTAAGTAACGCATGGCACCCCCTGGTTTTGACGTGTCACCTAAAATGACGTCATCTCCGACACATCACTACGGGTAATAGCCTTTCAGAAATATAATAAGGAACTAACTTGCAAATCCACGAAGCAACAAAATTATGAAATATCAAATCTTAGTTAATCAAGTTAATCTTTGTTAAAAGACAGTTAATAACTTCGCACTTCGGAAGCTCGGACATTTACCATCCATCAAATCTTGAAATCTCTGAAGTCCAAACTTCCGAAACGTTTCAAACTTAAACGGGGTTAATTAGAGCTAAAAATGATTATCTGTTAACTAATTATTTCGCGGCTTCGATTTTCAGGAATTCTATCTCGAGCTATTGCTAAAATCCCGAAGTCCGAACACTCGAAAACACTTAAAGTTCAACACGATTAATTAATGTTTTAAAAGAGATTATCTCGGAACTAATCTTTTGTGAATTCGCGATTCGAATATTTTCTAACATGTTTCATCAAAAATTCTCGATCGTGAACCGTTAATATTAATGGCATTAATCACAAATCTACGGTAATATTTTCAATATAGATTGCAGATTGTCGCCTGGATTTTCTCATTAAGGTAAATGAATTTGTCGTCAGTAAATGTATTCACAAATCAAAATGCTTAAGGTGAATAAGAATATTGGATTTTGATTCCATTTTCATTCTCGCAAAATAGTAAACTTTAGCCAACTAAGAAGCTCATGCATTCAACTGTAACAGGGAACCCAGTTCTGGTTTCATCAATATCATGGCACCACGAAAGATGGCCAAAGCAGTTGGTGAAAGGGAAAACCTGAACACAGATGTTCTGTCAGAAACCTCACCGAGAGTCATCGATACTGTAAAATCGTGGACATGGGTGTTCAACATTCTACAGCACGAGCTGATAAATTGCCTAGAGGATTCAGGTGACGAGGTGACCGAAACTCATGCGACTAAACTCAGAGATATAGCTCAGTCAGAGCTACACAAAGTAGTTGCGTGACCGAGGCTCATGCCATATAACGACATGATAGGTTGGGCCTTGGAGAACGTCGTCATTTCAACCAGGAGCATTTGCAATTCACAGAAGGTTGTTGTTGGGTATTTTCGACCAGAGCATATAAAAGTAATGTATAAATTATCTCTTGTTTGTAAATATAGTTACAACGCTACATTCATAATGGAGTTTGACAAACAGGAGTGCACACAATATGAAAAAAACTACCATGATTTAATAAAGACTGGTGGGGGCACCCTGAGAAATCCAGAGCCGACACTCACGGAATATATTCCACAACATCGTTAGACACCCATATGATTTATGTGGCTATGATGTTATGTAGGATATTCAGGAAAAATGAATCCTCTCATTTCCCGCTGGCATGGGTACCAATTATGCATGAAGTGGCCAAGGGCTACTGTTTCAACTGGGCCAAGATGTTATCAGACAACCTGGCTAAGGAAATCATAGGGTACCAGTTGGCAAAGTCCAAAGGGAAACATGCCCCTTTCTATATGTCTGCATACATAATGGATGCCCTTTTCTTTTTTACTCCTTTCCCTCTAATGAGCTAGAGTTGGACCTCGACCAACACCGAGCCTATCCATTTTTATCACTCCAAGTTGTGGGAGAACAAAGCGAGAGATTTATTCTATGAAATTTTTCATTATGTAGTGGTGTCGATTCATATCGCCATATATGGTTGCCCACCTCCAAGAATTTCAGACAAAATCATGGCAAACCTGGGTAAAATAGTAGATTGGTATATTGAGGAAAAATTTTCCTGCATCAGGGTTTTTGGGTGCTCGGTTCCCCCCCATGCTCTCCCAAATTTTTTACCAGATCGGTTGGTATGTCAAGAGGTGGCTTATTAGACCGTAACAGGGGGCATCAGTAAAGAATTGAAAGTGGCCCAGAAAAATGTATGGTCAACCTTCCCTCTTCATGTTGGTATGTTTTCGTTGTTAGATTTCGGCCATTCGAAAGTAGAGGATGCAGCTCTAGAAGATGTCAAGTTAGTTGATATTGAGTTTTAAAGGCATGATCCCCAAAAGATTGTGGAATCTCACCTGGCTCAATACAATTTAAGGAAGTATGTGCATGAGATTTCCCCACAGGATGAAATATTCAAGGGAGCCAGGTCATATGAAGAAGTATTAAGCAAAGTCCAAACTCTGTCTCCAGATCAACTAGCCAGTTTCTACAATTTTCAAAAGCATAGAAAGAATAGTTTTCCAAAGGTATTACAGGGAGAACCAATAACACCTTCATCAACAAAGGAAGCTACACCTCAGGGTTTAGAGGCAGGAAGTTCTGACAAATAGAGTACTGAGGAAAATCCGAAGAATGTTGAAGTCTTAATGCAAGAAGTGGAGACTTCATTATCCAACCCACCAGGTACTCAAACAAAAGCTCACCTTGAAGCTTTTCTAAAAAAGGGACAGGATACATCGTCGTCTACACCAGATAAATTGGCTACCAACACAGCAGAGCAACAACCATCCACAGAGATAGGTAGCCCCATTATGTCATTAACACCTTTACAGTCAAGTCGAGGAAATCCCAATTCTGAAGTCCTCCCTATCGATGACCTTACCCCAATTTCAGCTGAAGAAATGTCTCCTTCAGACTTCTTTTTCAGTAAGAATAGGAGGGCCATTATTAAGCGGGAAACACATCAGAAGGATGGTGCAACAGTTAAAAGACAAAGAGTGTTGTATGATGGGTAGAATCTAGAGGATCCAGAATTTGCCAAGGAGATGGTAGGTTCATTAGGTGCCTTTTCCATGACCAATCAGTGTTCAGTAGAAAATCTAGTTGAACAGCTGAAACAAAGGAACATGTTGGTAAGGCAGTTGCAGGACCAAATGATGAACATGGAACAGGATGTAAGAAATCAGATGAACAAAGAGTTTGAACAAGTCAGATCCCATGACAGACATCAAATCCAACAGTTGAAAACAAACCTTGATGAGCTCTATCAAAATTCACTAGACAATAGAGGATTGGTCACTCAACAGGAAGAATTAATCAAGAAACTACAAGCCAAGATAGACTTGGTTGAAGGTATAGCAGTGGAGATGACAACCTTCCAAGCTCAAGCATTGGAAGTACATGAAAAGCTGGAATCAACCCAGCAAGACCTTTTTACAAAAGTGGAAGCCATTCAAAATTGTTACAAGGTGGTAGACCTTTCCCTGAATAACATTTACATTAAAGAAAGAGAAGCTCGTTCAGCTAGGGATAAATTTCAGGAGGTTGTATTGCTAGTACAAAAGGATGATGTATCAGAGGTTCCCCGACTGTCTCTTTCTGAGCAAACCAGAGGTGACATAATTTTTAAGGCCTGGAAAAAAAATCTGTCTGAAAGAAAAAGATTGGCCAGAGAGGTGAACGAAGCTTGTCTAGAAGCATTATATTCACTAGACAAAGGGCTACTTGATGTTGAAGTAAATACTATCTCCGAAGCCCTGGGACAAATAGACATAGCCAAGAACCAACATAATGCTAGGACAAGCAAAGAAGAAGCCAGGACAACCATCTAGCAAATGAATCAAATCAATATTATCCAAATAAACAAATGGATAGTAAATCCTAGTTTACAGTTATAGGTCGCATCTTTGGGAGCAAAGAAGATACAGGAAAGTTTGCCTCAGGTAGAAAAGAAGCTATACATTTTTTAAGCAAATGAGGCAACTGAACCTTATGGGTTGGTGGTACAGTTAGTGAGCAGATGCGTCCAATGTGTCGAATATGGAAAAGCAAGCACATCTGGAAACAAGTAAGACCACATGTCTATACTACTCATACAGGTCAAGATCGGATGCCAGTTGTCTCCAGGCTAAAGGATGAGGAGAAGAAACGTCTCTTCCAGCAGACGAAGAGACAGAGGAGGATGCTATGGAACTTTTCAGTTTTGCATATTGTAATATTTACTATTATGAGAAGTCCAACCGTTTGGGTTGAGACCATTTTGTATAAATACATGGATTAAAGACTTATTTCAGGCTGCTTCTTGCCGATTGTAACAGAGAAAACTCTCCTTATAGAGAATTAATACAAGTGCAGACAGAGATTCCAAGTTTTGTTAAATCTGGGTTATGTGTTTCTTTGTTTTCCATTTCTCAACATTTCTTTATGTATTCCTTGATAAATGTTTGATTTCAATTTAGTACAACAACTATTGTAATCTTATTGTATCAATAATTTATTAGGCAAGCAGCTTTTCCTCTACATTTACTGTGAGTAAATCAAGCCCTGTTTGTTGTGTAGGTTCCTACATTTTATACTTTATTCAAGGTTACACTATGTCTTTCGTCTACTGCAACAAGGTAGGACTCTTTAGTAATTGATGCCCCACTTTGTTTCATAGTTTTGTGTCTTTCTCTCGCTCCATTCAATATTACAATTTTGACTCAGACAAGAAATACGGCCTCTGTGTTGTCAAATTGTTAATTTCATTTAAGGAATTTTTCTCATACAACTAAGGGAGAAAAAAGACTTTAAAAACACACTCTCTTAAAATTTCCTGATGCCTGACATTATCCTTTGAGCCTTGAGTTTAATCTCAAGACCAACACGTGGAATCAACTTGCATTAGCAATGCAAGAAATTGACCAAGTTGATAGAGGAGTATTAGTGTACTTGCAAGGCCATGGAGGCACATGAATTGGGTTAGGTCATAAAATTCTTGCATTCAACCTCTAATATAAAGGTCATATATTGTAGAAGACAATTTGGAACTTGGGTTATCATTTATACTCATGAATATGGGATTGGTGCTCAAATAATGAACTTAATGATACATTACTCTAAAAATAAATCATTAATCGAGCTTACATCATTGTCATCAGTTCGATCGACATGATTGCAATAGTAATCCTTAGTGAATTGACCAAGTTATGAAGCATTTTCTTAACATGTTGGAGTTGGAAACATTAGTTTTAATTGGTTTTTCAAGTTGCTGATATTTGTGAGTTTTTTTTAGTTTTTAAGCTCCAAGTTTATGCTTGTTGATATTTTCTAATATTTTTCCCTATATTTCCAATAAGTTTCTTTCCATACCCTTGGCAATATAGTTCTTGAAACGATATTTTCAACATTGGGTCTTCTTATCTGGTTGTTACTCTTGATTGTATAACTAAAATATGGTTATGGTATCTTCTATTAACAAGAAATATAGTGGAATTATTCTTGAATATGGAAGACAAAATATAATAGAGTTTGTCTTTGTATACCATCAATGTCAACAATAACGAGCTTTCTAGTACCTTTATTCAATCTTGGTGATGTGATTTCTAGCGAGACATTTTTAAGAAACTTGGTGCTTTCATATGATGATATCAATGGATCTCTGCCTATTTCCATTGCAATTTTCCCAAATTTTGAAGTTCTAAACCATGGTTCCCATCATCTCAATGGAATAATTCCAAGGTTTTTTGGTAAATCCTTGACTTCTTCTCTATAGAAGCTCTATTTAAAATACAACACGTTGACCAATTATGTCCCTATAGAGCTTGTAGACTGCACCTAGATGAGGGACCTTTATTTGAGTTTCAACTATCTTTCATGAACTATTCTAGCATCACTTAGGTCTCTTGGGTATCTTCAAGATTTGGTAAGGTGATTGAACCAGCTTCAGGGGGGAATTCCTATTGATTTTACAACTAGTTATAACCAAAAGAATCTGATCCTTGACAACAATTTCATCACAGGTACTTCCCCTCTAGTCTAAAAAAACACAAGAATCTTGTATGGCTCTCTTTCAAGCAATAGGTTGACAAGCACTATCCCATCCTAGATCAATGAACTTCACAGCCCTGTAATATTACAACTATGAAATAATTCTTATCTGGCACCATTCCTCTAGAGTTTGGGGATTGTAAAAGCTTGATGTGGAAAGGAAGTATTTCTGGTGAACTATCCAGACAATTTAGAAAAATCACAGTTAGAAGTGTGTAAGGTAAGATGTATGTGTTTGTGAGGAATGAAGGGAGATCTGCTTGTAAAGGGGTTAGGGGTCTTGTATAATTTGAAGGGATTCACCCTAAATAGGTTTCGAGGGTAACTGTGTTGCATTCTTGTTAATTCACCCAAGTCTACATTGATTTTCTTGATCTCATTAAAATTTCCTTTTAAGAACCATTCCTAAAGGAATTGGTTTTGCATATTACTTACAAGTATTAAATCATAGACATAATAATCTCTCTAGTAATATTCCATCCAGTGTGGGAGGAGTTAAGGAGGTGGGTCCTTTAGATTGTCTCATAACAAATTGCAAGGATTTATACCTTCATCCTTATCTAGGCTATCTTTCATGGTAGACCTTGTCATTTCCAATAATTATCTCACATGTTCAATCCCTTTATCTAGTCAACCTTCAATCAGAGAACTCACACGGACATAGAAAACAAAGACACGAGAGAACACATAATCGACTTGGCTATCGCATTGCAGGCATGAGTATTTATACAATGGTGAGATGAGTTGCACCATTGATTGGTTTCAAGATCAATGGTTGGAATTACTTCTTCCAGACATTTATCGTTCTTCCAAGAAGTTAATGAGGTCGATGCATTTACTGCACACTTATCTCTATCAACTACCAGACTGATTGGTTGTTTAATTAATTTATAACACTCCCCCTTAATTAAACAACCTTTACAACACCTATCTTATCTCTACATATTACAAACTTAGCCTTTCCAAGAGGCTTTGTAAATATATCTGCAGCATTATCATGCGTGCTACAATACAATACATCAATTTCATTTGACTGTACTTTTTCTCTTACAAAATGATAGTGTGTCTCAATATGCTTTGACCTAGCATGATACACTGGGTTGTTTGCCAGTTTGATGGAAATTTGGTTGTCACATTGGATGATTGTTGGTACCTTTTGTTTTTCTCCAACATATTCAAGTATCCTCCTTAACCAAATTTCTTCATAGGTGGCAGTGCGTAATGCTTTGTACTCAGCTTCAGTGGATGACAAAGAAACAATTGGTTGTTTCTTACTGCTCCATGACACTATCCCCGATCCAATACTGAATGCATATCCTGTAGTAGACTTCCTGTCATTTGGATCTCCTGCCCAATCAAAGTTTGAGAAACCTGTCAACTCAACATCAAAATCATTAGTATACTCAATACCAAAATCAATAGTCCCTTTCAAATATCAGAGGACTCTCTTTGCATCTTTCCAGTGATTCTCATGAGGCTTAGCCATAAATTGGCTAAGAATGCTAACTGAATATGCAATATCTGGCCTCGTTGTGGTGAGATAATTTAGACTTCCCACCAATTGTCGATACAAAGTACCATCCACTTCTTTTGAGTCATCATTATTGTTGAACTTAACATTGTGTTCTAATGGAGTAGATATTGGCTTACATGTGTTCATATTAAACCTCCTGAGTACCTCCTTTGCATATTTTCTTTTTGTGATTAAGGTCTTACCATTTTCTCTCCATACCTCAAGAACTAAACAATAATGTAAATGTCCAAGATCCTTCATTTCAAATTGTTGTGACAACTTTCTTTTGATCTCTTCAATCAACCCAGTAGCACTTCCTGTTATGATAAGATCATCCACATATAGAGAAATCAAAGCAATTTGACCATTTCTATCTTTCTTCGTATACAGATTGGGATCACTTTTACTTTTTATAAAACCTTGTTGAAAGAAAAATGTATCAATTTTCTCATACCAAGACCTAGGTGCATGTTTAAGTCCATATAAAGATTTCTTCAACTTGCATACAAGATGTTCTTGTCCTTTCTTTACAAACCCCTCTGGTTGAACAACATAAACCTCTTCTTTTAATTCTCCATTCAAAAATTCTTACTTGACATCTAACTGATGCAACTTCCAATTATACTTGGTAGCCAATGCAATCATTAATCTAATAGTATTCATTTTTGCTACAGGAGCAAAAGTGTCTTCATAATCTATCCCTTCTTTCTGTGAATAACCTTTGGCAACCAATCTAGCTTTGTATTTTTCTATACTACTATCAACAATAAATTTATATTTGAACAACGATTTGATCCTATGGGGGTTTTGTTCTAAGGAAATTCTGTCAATTCCCATGTTTCATTTTTAATTATAGAATCATATTCTTCCTTCATGGCATCCATCCATTCTTTGTGGTCTTTAGCTTGCTCATAATTTGAAGGCTCTACCACGTTCATAGCTTGAGTTATTAAGGCATAGTCTCTATACCTGATCGGGGTCTTAGATTGTCTTGTTGCCCTTTTTAGTTCTTCACTTCTTTGTGGAGTTCCTTCACCTCTTCTAGGCCTGCTCTGGCTACTTGTAGAATCTACGATGCTTGGAGCTTCTCCTTGGACTTTTTCTTCTTCTTCTTTAGCACTTTCCTCATTTTCTTTAGGTAGATTCCATACATCATAACCATATGTTTTTCGTACTTCATCTATATTTTCATGAAACAACACATCTCTACTTGCAAACACCTTATGATTGTTAGGGTCAAACATTTTATAGGCTTTATATTATGTACAATAACCAATAAATATGCATCTGATTGCCTTTGCATCAAGCTTTCTTCTATCTTCTTTTGGAATGTGAGCAAATGCTTTACTCCCAAATATTCTCAAGTGACTCACTTTTGGTTTATATCCATAAAAATCTTCAAAAGGTGTTTTGTTCTCTAAAATTTTTGTAGGATTCCTATTCTTTAGATATATAACAATGCTTATTGCTTTAGCCCAAAAACCATTAGAAAGATTTTTACCTTTTATCATACTGCGAGCACATTGAACCAATGTTCTATTTTTCCTTTCTGCTACTCCATTTTGCTGAGGAGTATGTGGCATTGTAAATTGTTGTTGAATCCATTATTTTTTCAATACCTAATGAATGCCCCTGATGTATAGTCCCCTCCTTGATCTAACCTGAGAATCTTGATGCTCCTTCTTGTTTGGTTTTCAACCATATTCTTGAATTCTTTAAAATATTCAAAGATGTCACTTTTCTTTCTCATAAAATAGACCCAGGTGTATCTAATTCTATCATCAATAAAGATAAGGAAATGATATGCTCCTCCAAGAGATCTACTTTGCATGGGTCCACAAACATCAGTGTGCACTAGTTCAAGAATTTCTCACTTTCTTTTATCTATATGCATAGGAAACTCTTATCTATATTGTTTTCCTAATGCACATCCTTCACATTCAACATGTTCACTCTTAAACATTGGAAGACCTTCTACCATTTCTTTCTTCTGAAGCATCATAAGATCATTATGGTTTAGGTGTCCATACCTTTGATGCCATAACTCTTCCATTGACATAGTTGTGGATACCAATGCTTGATGATCCCTCCTTGTAACATCAAGCTTTTATAGTCCTCCAACTCTAGATCCTCTTGCAATGATTTTGTAGTGATCATGTATGTCCTTCACCACACATTGTGACTTAACAAATTCAACTTTTAGATCTTGATCTACAATGGTGGATACAAAAATTAAATTCTTCTTTATGCTTGGCACATACATTACATTATGGATTTGTTTCGCCTCACCAGTAGGTAAAGTCACATATACATCTCCATACCCTTTAATTTCATGCGACCTATCATCTCCTAGATAGATCTTATGAACATCATTAATGTTTTCATGATATGTATCAAATGAATTCCTATTACATGACATATGAATTGAAGCACCATAATCAATAAACTAGGTATTAGCATCATCAATGTCTGCTGATAAAGCAACATCAGAAACAAACAACTTGAGATTTTTGAAATGATCAAATACTCTGGCACTAAAATTTCCTGAATGTTTGTTATATTTGGATTCATTAAAATTCCTCCTCCTACAATCTTTAGCATAATGTCCAAGCTTACCACAATAAAAGCATCCTTCATTCTTCTTCACATTTGTGTTTGGGCTTGGTGGTGCCCTGTCATTATCTGGTTTTGTATGTGGCTTGCCTTCTTTATTTCTCCTCCATGGCTTTCCTTTGTAGGGTTGTTTCCCTTTCGCCACTAATGCCATATCTGAATTGTGAGATCTGTTATTGAGATTATTTCTTCTCTCCTCCTCTTGCAGAATAATACCTGTCAATTCATCAAAAGTAGGGGCCTTTTCCCTAGCTGCAAGACCAATAATGAACATTTGATATTCATCCAACATGCCATTTAATGTGACAGTGACCAAGTCAGTACTAAAAATCTTCTCACCAATATCTCCTAGCTTATCTTTCAACTCTTTGATTCTAGAAAGAAAGTTATTGATATTTTCATTCTCCTCCATCTTAATTGAAAGAAGCTTACTCTTCAAAAATAATACACAGTTTGTGTTCATCGTCTCATACAAACCTTTAAGTGTCTCCCAAGTTTCATGGGATATTTTGCATTCCCTAATGTGTGGGATGATATTGTCCTTAACGGACATCCTCAAGAGCACCTTCGCTTTAGTCTTTCGTCACTCTCAATCCTGAACTGAGGCTGTCGGGGCAACTAATTTTGCTTCGTCTCCACATACGATCAACCAAACATTGTATCCTTCCATCAACGTCTACAACTTAAACTTCCAATTGACATAGTTTTCTCATCTAACTTATTGATTCATTTATATATGAATCCGCCATAATGTTTGTCATCTTTAAAAACACTAAAATCTCTTCAAAATGATCTAAGCTTTAGAATCCAATGGAAAAACTCTATACTAATCAATAATTCAAATTGTGACCCCAATCACAATATTTATATAACTTGTTTTACAAATTGAAACCATATCACATCACTGAATACAACCACAACACCTCATTACTTAAGCTTTTAAGTTCACATCACTCTCTTTAGAACTTTATCATAAAATAAACACTCTCAAATAAACACCATATTATCACAATGTCATATCAATTCAACTTTTTATTTTTTTATTATTCAAGTTTTATATTCTTCAATATATCACTTTCCTCTCAAATCAACCACCAAAATTACCATAGCCATTAATTTTTTGAAATCAATCGCTAGAAAATTCAACATTTATAATATCACTTTTCACTAAAATCAATTACGTTAATTATCACCGCCTTAAAATACAACATTTATCAAACCAGAGTTACAATTTTTATACCTTCACCTCCATTCAAACAATTTGTGAAAGTGTTTCTTACAGAGACCTCAATCGCCCTTTAGCCTTCAGATTTGGGTTTTGATGGCAATTCTGACGACTCACCCTTTCAGCTAGCACGATATGAGCACCCTTCTTCCAAATTGCAGCTTCTCTTCAACAATTCAGACCTCCATTCAAACAATTTGTGAAAGTGTTTCTTACAGAGACCTCAATCGCCCTTTAGCCTTCAGATTTGGGTTTTGATGGCAATTCCGACGACTCACCCCTTCAGCTAGCACGATATGAGCACCCTTCTTCCAAATTGCAGCTTCTCTTCAACAATTCAGGGATCAACCAGTCTCCAGGCAACAACTCTCTTAAGCACACGATAAAGATCCCAACTCTTCCACACAGGTTGTAGATCTCACAGCAGCAAACATTTTGGCTTCAAGTATCTGCTCCAGGCACAAGACTCAGCCTCACGACCCTCACAGGTCTCAAGGCTATCGCAACAGTCACAGCTCACAACTCTTGCAAATCGGCTTACACAGGGCAACACACCTCACACGACACTCACGGCCTACCATGGAATTTGTTCCACAAATCAGGTAGTTTTTTTATTTTGTATATGTGTTAGCAAATTCACTATAACATAAATATTGAATTTATTTGCAAGATGTTTCAATTTGATGTGATTTCGCAATGATTTTAAAAATAAATTATTATTATTATTATTAATAAATATGATTTGATTTAAATTTTAAGTTTTTACTGCTTTACATATCCAGCAAAGCAATTGCTGATGCCCATCTCACCCCATTCAAACAAGAACTAGCAGCACCCTTAGAAGCCCGAGCAGAAGAGAGCACTCTTAAAGGAACAAAGCGGGTTAGGAGCCTGCACTTCTCACTTGGAAGCTGTATTTCAGGAGCTCGTGAAGCGGGCATATTGTATAATTCAATATAATATATCGTAATTAAGTTTGAATACATTCAAATCCATGCCCATTCGGAGATTTGGTTGGCAGTTCGAATCTTGCAGAGGTGACTCTTGCAAATCTGCTGTGGAAGTTAGCTCCAGGTGTTCTCCATTACAGAATCTGAACATTCTCCGAAACTCCTGACACTGTTTGATCCCTTGCGCCAGCAATTAAGAGGATCCCCGTCCCTCGAGTCCGTCTTGGGATTCGGTTGCCTAGCCTTTTGAACGAATGAGGGCCGAAGGAGTGAGTATTTGTCGTTAGACCCCTGGCAACAACAGGAGAAGAGAATTGAAAAAAAACTTTAAGGTTTCACCATGATAAGGTATGGCTTT
>ML792248.1:79925-103845 GCA_009831015.1 Picea engelmannii | reverse complement strand
TGGATGGCCCACTGCATCACTTTTGCAGAATGTCTCGTTCAATGTTTTCTAAAGCATTGCCCTCAA
This sequence comes from Picea engelmannii, assembly GCA_009831015.1. Taxonomy (NCBI): domain Eukaryota; kingdom Viridiplantae; phylum Streptophyta; class Pinopsida; order Pinales; family Pinaceae; genus Picea; species Picea engelmannii. The sequence goes on along the minus strand of ML792248.1, from coordinate 103,779 downwards.
ATGGTTTGTTAATGCATAGTCTATTACTGTTTTTGGTGCTTTTAGGGTTCTAGTGCCACCAGTGGAGGCCTTCATCCTGGCTGGTGCAACATTTGATGTTGGGGTAACCCTGAAATGCCAAAGCCTCCCAGAAGGTCCGACGAGATTGCTATTACAGAGAAAATACTGGGCATGACCATGGTGGATACAGTGAAAATGGTGGACATTATCCCTGGTGCGGCGTCGCAGAGACCACGGGGGACGTCAATCATGATAGCATCCCACCTCGGTGTAGTAGATGAGCGCAGGCAAAATGGTGAGAGCGAGCTCGCATTTGGAGGCCCTCAAAGCTCGGGTGGGGCTGCAGGAGGAGTTGGCGTTCGATCGATTTCTTCTGTAGTTGCGCAGCAGAGCATCAACCTTGGACGTCCTCATTTGGTATGTAGACGTGATAGGCCTTCATTCCCGGTTGGCTTTTCACAATTTCCTGGTTGAAGACTGGAGTAATACACAGGAAGATAGGCACGCAGGGGAGTAATACGACACTTCGAGGATGCACCTGGCCGCCGTTTTCTAGAAAGAAGCCAGGAATATGCCCCGTTTTGCTAAAAACAACTAGCCATGGGATATTGTTTTGGACGACAGGTTTCGAACGCAGATCATGAGGGGTGCCGTGCCGTGCCCTGAAACGATCCGTATCTCCGAATGGATACGTCTTAGTGGTACGTATCCTTTGCACGGATAACTCTGCAAGCAGAGTCCAGACAATCATGATGATGACAAATCCACGTGGCGAATTTTTCCATGTTGACAAAGCAGAGATGTCTTAATTGGTCCATAAAATAATAATAATCTACTTAGCTTGTCGATTTGAACTTGAGACTTTTTAGGAGGAAAGACATGTTCTTAACCATTAGGCTCACTCAAGTTGTATAATTGACCCTTCCATAACTAGAAAGTTTATCATGGTAGCTCCCACTAAATAAAAATAATTTTATTGACGATGTAATAAAAATGGGAATTTTATTTTTATACAAAAATTTTGAGAAACATTTATGAATGAATATTTTTGTGGTTAAGAGATTAAATTGTAATTCAAGTAGTGTATTCAAAACTAAGTTATGATAGGTTTTGTTGCCTTTGACAAAAAAAAAAAAAGGTACGTCGAAAAATATGTGATCAACATGGCTTAGAAAACCAAAAACAAGGCTTACATAGTGTAAGGCCTTTACTTGAGATGCCATTAACAATGGCATGATGGAGGGTATGTCGACCATACTTGGCAAGTTGCACAATGAATCCATATGCTTTGGTAGCATTGGTTACTAACTCTGGTGATTCGTGAGACGATGAGGACAGTGTATTAGCGCGTAGGCTAGGAGGACCAATGATGTCTTATCGAGTAGGACAGACAACTAATGAGACTCTACATAGTGGGTTTCGGCAAAGGACGATGCAACTTGGCAATGTGATAGATTGTGTGCGTTGTCTGTGGCATGGTCACAGTGTTGATATGTGCATCAAAGATATGTGAACACCTGATGAAAGAGGGTCACGATCTTCATTGACTATAACTTGTTAGTGTAGATGGTTGAGAACGTAATCTCATATTGAGCAATCTGTTGTTCAAGTAATCTTGGTGAGGCGATAATAGGTTTCCTATGGTTGGATGGCAATGATGTGACATCACCTAAGGTGAAACGAGCACTCTAGCATTTCGCATGATTGAAGGTACTTGGCTTGGGTTTGGTTGGGACATGTCAGTTAGGCATATTTCGTGTGATATAAGTAGTTAATGATCATGCCCAACTAGCAAGGTCATGTCAGTGACATGCAACAATTAAGCCTCTTGAGTGGTAGGGATGCTCAATTGAAACAAAAAGTCTAGCCCTATGACAAACAATATTAGAACCATGTTCGAATGTGGAAATTGCAGAAGCATCTCTTCACCACTAACACTCCTTTCATCGAAGGACCCGATGGGGCCATGTTGACGAGGGCATCAACAATTTATGTGGCAGAGAATGTGAGGACCTAACTTGAGGTGCCATTGGCAACAACACGACGGAGGGCATGTTGGGCATACTTGGTAAGTTGCACAATGATTCCATATGCTTTGTTAGCCTTGGTGATCGACACGCAGTGGTTTGTGAGACAGTAAGTATAGATGACTAGCAAATAGGTTAGGTGGACCAAGGATGTCATGTTGAGTAAGATAGATGACTGATGAGGTGCTACATAGTGGGTTTCGACAGAGGACAACGTGAATTGACAATGTGGTAGATTGTGAGTGTTATTTGCGGCAAGACAACAATGTCGATAAGTGCACCAAAGATATTTGAACGCTTGGCAAAGGAGGGACATGATCTTCATTGAATTACATGTGTCAGCTTAGATGGATGATAGCATGGCCTCACATTAGGCAGTGGGTTGTTCAAGTATACTTGGCTCGAGGGAGGTGACAATGGGTTTCTTATGGTTGGGTGGAAATGACACATTGTCGTCTAAAATGAAACAAGTACTTTGACATTTTGCACGGTTATAACACAAGTTGTAGGTTGGACAAAGCCCGACCCAACCACAAAAGCAAGTGCTACAACTTGGGAATCCTACACCCAATGTCACCTCGATGTAGGTCCCACACTTCAGGGGTGACTAGGTCACTCTAGGGAAGCGATCCTGGTGACCCTAGTGGGAATGAGATGGGGATGGATAGAGATGGAAGTGAAGCCCCTAGAGGTCAAGTTTAAGTGGAGTGAGATGTGGGAAGAGATGCCTTGTAAGCCAAGCGATTGTTGCCCCAAATGTATATTACTTCTCTGGATGATTGTACCTACCCGAGACACAAGAAAATCCAACTTGCAATGATATATGTTAGTATGGATCAACAAGTTAAGGTTGTTGTCCCTAATTTGCAACAGTAGATGACAATTTATATCGGCAAGTAAGACATTCAAATCAACATGTAAAGATCTAAACTAGTTAAGCAAATCAACATCAAGATTAGTAATAAATATAGGCTAAAAAATGGCACTTAAGAGGCAAGAGAAGATGGTTGTTGTAAACATGTATTTTCTGCAGAAAATTGCAGCCTTATGGTTGTAGCTTTCAATCACTTATATCATCAAATTACACCATCAAAATATGCCAACAAGTATCCCAAAAGATGTGCCCTAGTTAGTAGAGTTAGTGTGCAAAATTTAGGAGCTAGTCTAGGGTTAGTTTATGAGATAAGAGGGAGTTAGTAGCTAGGGTTATGTAGCCCTAACGACTGTAGGTTAAAGTTTGTAACAACAATTAAAGTAGTGGGAGAGAGGGGACACCCTAGTAGGGGAAGACTCCTCTCAATGTAGCAAACCAATTCCAAGCAAGAGAACTTTCGAAAGACAAAAAATCATGTTTTCCAAGGCAATGATTTTATATCTCCAATGCAAAAAATAGATGACTAGTGCCTTTACTATTGGGTTAATGGAGTCAAATAAATGAACTAGAAATGCTACTTCCTTGGGGGTGTAAATCCTCTTACTTCCCAAGGAAAGTATCTCTACCACCATAACAGCTAGAAAACATTCATCCAAGGCTAGCGCCTCACTCCTCCATCAACCATTCACAAGAGATAGCCATAAACAAGTGCACAAGAGACAAATATAGCTAAGTGTAGCGAAAATTTCAGATCAAGTCCTCTCACAAGAGGGAGAGTTATGTTCAAATGAGATCTTATAATCTCTTATTTATACAAAATGACACTAAGGTGACTTTTCCATATATTAAGGGGTAAACCACAAGACTAGGGGTCAACAACCCTAATCTTGCCCCCTTTAACAAAATAATATTAAACAATTCATTTAAAGTTTCACTTTTGCACAAATAAAACCTTAATTTTACATGGACGTCTCCCCTTTAGGGGACGTTTTGCCACTTAGAAGAAGTCGTTGGAGAAGCATTGGTAGGCCTCCAAAGGCCACATGTCAAGTATCTAGGCAATCTCCTCATGGTGAAGACCTCATTCTCCTCAAAAGGTCCATGTGTTAATGAGTTTCCATATCACCACCAAAACCTAGCCCCCAAAAGTGACGTCATGCCCTAGGAGGTGACGTTTTGCCTCTCCTAGGAAAGTTGTTTGGCAAGTGAAGCATGGGCTAGGTCCATCCAGCTTTCCTCTAGGCCTTCAATATTTCATCTCTATGATCTGGCATGTGGACCTCTTGGCATCCAACCTGTGGGATTATAGCCCCATGGAAGCCCAAGCTAGGTTTGTTCTCCAAAAATTGTCCACCAACTAGCTCCTACAAAGACAAATGAGCACGTCCTCAAGTCATAACATCATGATAAGTGAATCCAATCAATAAATGAGCCACCTAAGCATGTGCATCAAAGATCACTATATCAAACAATTAATTGCTCAAAGACAGTATGCAACTTGTCAAGCTTGCATATGGGAGGGTTGACGAGATGTCTTATTGGGTAGATCTTGCCCTAGATCAAGGAGAGTTTCCAAGAGATCCCTCTCCAAACCATATAAAGTGGATGAAGTGGTTGGGGTCAAAACTCAACGGGCATAGGGCTCATGACATACAAGGGGTCATAGTGTCTCATTCATGGGTGCCTTTGTAGAGGGTGTGTAGTACCTTTGTCCACAATGCACTTTTTCCAAGCCCATTAATTACCATTCTTTTATTCTTTCATAATTTTAAGGAGAGGTTGAAGGTCACTGCCCTGGTGTGGGGACCATATAATGGCAATGTCACCCGCAAATACCTAGTGGAAAGAGAAGGTTGGCTTGTGATGAGACCCCCTTTCTCTCAGCCATGCAACAGAGAGCCATTACCCTGGTTTGGTGACAGATGATGGCAATGTCATACCACTAGATATTCATGGATGTGATAGGTCGGCTCGTGATGAGACCTCATATCCTTCAACTAACCTTTTAAGCATCATTTATTATATTGTGGGTCCTCTTTACTCAAAGATAAGTGTTTCACTGGTTTCTTGGGTGATCCCTGGGCAAAGTATCTGGAAGGTTCATATAAGTCTTTTATCTTTTACCCAACATCAATCCCTCTAGGCCTTCAGCCCCTTCTTCCCATAGAACGAGGGACAACCCCTTCATGGGTCAATACACCCTAAAATCCCAAGAGATGAGGAAATGGAGGGGAATAATGATGGAACGTGGTAAGTATGGTCAAGAATGGTACGATGGCTCTTTAAGGGAGTTCCTAGTAGCAAACCCATCCCCAAGGAAAACCACTTACTAGGGCACAATGTCAACCACCAAGGTGAAGCAGGGCAAAAGGCATAATGTCCAAGCATATATCATGAAATCTAGAGAAATCTAAGATACAACATACTCAATTGGCTTAAATATTGAAATGATGCTCACCAAAATACTGACTTGTACCTCATGGAGCAAGGCCCACTGCCTTCTGAAAGCCAGTTGATGTGGTGGATGCCATCTGGAAATATGTGACCATCTGTGGTGGTGAGATGGGTTTCCAACTATGCAAAAGGGTACTACTGGTCATGTAGTCTCTCGACACTCCATATCTGCAACCTGACGGCCTCGAGACATAATCTTCTTAGTTATCCGCAAAATGGGGATAACATGCACTATTGAAGGTGCATGGCTTGGGTTCAATGAAAACATGTCATTTAGGCATATTCATGGTGATACACGCAATTGATGCTCATGCCTAACTAGCAAGGTCACACTAGTGTTGCATGACGACTAAGCTTTTTGAGTGGTATGGGACACTCAAGTGGAAGGAAAAGTCTAACCCCATGGTACATAGTGTCTAATCAACATGGCTTAGAAAACCAAAAAGAAAACTTACATATTTGATTGTTGTTTAAGAGTGGGATTAAACATATTTGAATCTTCATCCTCTAGTTTCTTACTATCATAGAATTTTTCCAATTAAGTCAAGTTTTTTCGTCAACCCTATCTATGTTTCATAGAGTTTCGTTTGTCTTTGTCTTTGAATCTATGACCAAATATCACAAACCCAATAAGATAAATGATAGTAAAGAAGCCCTTTCTATTTCAAAAGATGGTGATTATATAAAGTATTAAATACAATTTCTTCATTCTCACATGGAACTTCTTTGTGGTTTACAAATTCAGTTTAGACGAACTTGTAAGACAACCTTGGCAAGGCATGAAAGGAGTAAGTTAATAAGTGGACAAACTCTACCCCTTTTCAGCATAATTTTCCCCTCAAATCCAATAGGAATTTTGCTTGAAGATATAGTTCCATAGAACTTTGTCATTGGGGATTTGGCCCATTTTAAGATGACACAGATCATTACAATTTTTAAAAATGAGTAGATCAAGGTGGAACTTTATCTCATAAAAAAAAAGGGCTCGCTAGAAAGGTTGAGTTTGTCCACTTATTAATTAACTTTGGAGATGAAATCCCTAAACCATTCTCTAAATTCAAAAGGATCATCTTGTTGAGCCTCTATAATTGACGTTGACTTGAATTTAGGATGAACTCTTCTACTTGAGTTCACCCTAGTTACACTAGTTTCAGATGAATGGAGATGAGGAGAAGAAGCAAACCTCATACCAAAATTACCCTCACTCATCAGGACAAGAAGATGAACATTTATAAATGCCAAATGATGGCAAATGAAGGTGGAAGGATAACCCACCTTCATACCTCTAAGGATATTGTACTCTAGATGAAGTTGCCATCCAATAATATTTTTAGAATTCAGTTTCCCATAGATGTTAATGATGCACTGTGCCGTCAAGAATAAGAAGAGGGTGGAGATGGGTTTACCTAGATGCCTAGGTAATTCCTCTTTCCAACCAACACTTTCAACCATAGGGTGTTGGTTGCTCAAGTCCACCTAACACTTTGGCCTTGGAGAAAAAGAAAATTGTGTGACAACCTTCTCCTCACCAATCCACTACTTTGTGCCACTAGGGAAACATCGAACACATTTCTCAACTTCCCATTCTAGCCCCTTAAATTATTGTGAGGAACACCCCAATGAATGTTGTGTCCAATTTTGATTCTTTGTCTATCACTTTGAGACCAATTGTATAGTGATTGAACTCTTGCGTGTAGGAATCTACCATTTTATTAGAGTTTTTTCATAGACAATGACACTAGTGTTGTTTCTCCCTCCAATAATTGATCATAGAGAATTTTTCCTCATCAATGATTTTAAACTCCCCCCATGTCGTCCCTCGAGTGGCATGGAACATATATTTGTACTCACAAAAATTCTCCTACCACAAAAGGCTTCTTTATGCATGCACAAATTTGTGAAGGAAGCTTTGTTTTCATCAATGCATTGTTGTACTTCATAATAGGAATTAAGCTACCTCAACAATGATTGAGATGTGGAGCGTTGATTCAACCATCACATGGTAAATTTCCCACCTTGGATTCCACTCAAAGAGAAGACCTTGAATTCAATAATGAAACTCCTCCACCTTCACCACTCAATTCATATTAGAATGACTTCTAATGATTCTCTAAGTTATGCTAGTTTTGCAATGTTATTACAAAGTTTGTGAAATTCTACAACAACTGAGTGATATGTGTCTTTTGTTCAGCCATGTTTTCGATTTTTCCATTGAGATTGGCAATTCCTTCCTTGATAAATTTGATACGACTTGGTATCTCATTCTCCATCTTTTATTTTGTCTAAAAGAAAGTATTTACCATAAACTAAGTACAATCTCCAACAATGACATGCAAGATGATGCTCCGATATCAATTTGATCTAATGGCGAATGCCTTGACAAAATTAGCATAATTGCACAAAATTTGCAACGAATTCAACTATACATACACAATCATTAATGGTGCAAAAATATTACCTAGCTAACTCAAAGAAAACATGAAATTACACATCACATAACATTAGAGCGACAATACCCGGATGGGGTGACATATGGGAGCTCTATGACACCTTCCACGTATCCGAAGGATGATGATATAACTCTTTGTGTGTGTTTGGGAAACGAAAGAGTATGTTTGTAGGTGCAAAACAAGGGTTCTCATGGAAAGTCAATGTGTTCGAAAGGCAGTTTGAGCAATGAATTAGGGGAAATGATGGATAGGTGCACCATAATGGAAGAAACAGGGTTGGAGCTTCATATGGTTAGACTTCTGCTTATGAATTTCTATTTCATGGAGGAAGAGGGAGGTCCTAGTTGCTCCAGGAACGCTAGATTTGGGCCCAGCCTCAACACCTTTGCATGGTTCTTAATCTCGGCAATCAGTTTCTGGTTAATAATTATGTTCTAGAGTTTTTATGTGTTGTGGTGTTGAAGTTTGGTATGTGCTTGATTATTTCTGGTTTTTTCGAAGAAATTGAGAGGGAGAAGCACCGTTTTTTTCCAGTTATTTTCCTCTCTCTAGAAGTGGGTCTCAACATATCCAATGGTGGGTGTCATTATCATGTCTCCCTTGAGCTTCTATTGGTAGTCTTCTCTATTGGAAACTGTGGTCTCCTGACATTTGGATTATTAGGGTTTATTGTTCCTGTGTACTCTCGGGTCTCTAATCAACCCCCTATTTCTAGGGCCCCTGCCAGTAAATATCTCACTCCCTCAACTACTTGACTACCCTACCACCTCTTAGTCGATAAATATGGTGAGAACCCACTCAAAAACCAATATTGAACCCAACAAAAAGGGAACATGAGGAAGGATGGAAGCTACCTCTAGTAACCCCAATCCTTGTGGTCTTCACCATTACTCGACCAGGGCTCAAAATGACACCATCAAAGAAAAGATACACTTCCATTCTAGATTCCCTCCTGAAATCAAGGAGGAGATTGCAAATATGGAAAATTTTGTGAACCATAAAAACATAAAAGTGTCTAAAGATCAAATAAAGGAGGAATATAGGGGTTGGATCTTAGACCTAGGGTTCTCAAAAACCCAAGACACCAAGATTTTCATAATGACTGAGCTTTATTGGCTTAATAAATCCTTTATCTCTCAAGTAGTGGAGGAAATGGTCATCCAATGTCAAGCTATTCTCCAAAAAATGGATCTCTTGGATAAAAAAATCAAGGTAGTGTTTAAAGCAATCTTTGGTGTTAATACCATAGTTTCTGATCTCGAGGAAAGTGATAATGAGGACATGAAAGAGGCAAATGGGATTCCATGATCAAGGGGAACACCATCCAACCCAATCCTCATTGAGGAGGATCCCATGGTAGAAGACCAAAAGCAGAAAGAGATGACACAGGCATCAACTTGATTAGGCTTGTCAGGATGACACAACTATGTTTTTTGTCCCATTCACTTAAGAATTTTACCCTGCTTTCATGATTTTCAATTATTTTCTAGTACCATTTATGTATTGTCTAAGAAAATATAGGTTATGTCAATGATAGCTAGAGATATTACTATTTTGAAAAATCAAACAAAGGCTATAGATTTTGACTCACCAAGGCCTTGTTTCCCTAGTGGCAGGCCATAGGAGAACATGGTTGTAACATTTTTTGTATGATGTTAATATAAGTATTATATAGCTTGCCAAAAAAAAAAATGGAGGGACAATGTGGTGGACCAAATCAACTCTAGATCCTCATCAACATATTAAGTATGTACCCCAAGATATGATTAACACAAAACCAATTGCAAAAAAATTATGTAGCCAATATTCAACCAATCCTACCCCCAAAAAAGGCTTTATATTCAATATTTCATGAAAGAAATCAAAATGTACATATCGTTGCCTTATCAATCTCATAGAGGTCTCAGTCTTAAACAATTGCATGTCTATCCCTTCTTACAATAACAATATGAGGTATTTATAATTTATCGAAGGCAATACAAAATGTTTTGATCTCTATTTGTTCATATTCTTTAATTTACACAAATTACAAAAAAATGGGGGAGAAGAAGGGGCAAAGACAAAAGATAATTTTCCATGACTTGGTATTTTGAGTATGAGTTGTCCATCTACACCAATGCATTTATGTTGTTTGTTGTGTGTCTACAATGAATACATTGCGCCAAGTTGTGTGATAAATGTTAATGCGACTAAACTTCTTGCTTGTGTGACTAGGTCGTAGCACTAGAACTACATAATAAGGAATATTGGCATGTATGCAACACACCACCATTTTCAATTTGAATCCATGCCAACATTTGACAATTACAATATGCATTTTCTATTGTAGCTCTTATGTTGTTCCACGCCTTTGATATAATGATCAAAATTGTATATCCATACTTAGACAATTTTTTGGTTAACTTGTCATTAACACAACTCCTTTGATGATGGACTTAGTTGATCATTGACTTCTTCCATGATCATTTAACACCCCTAACTTTGTTAAAGTAGAATTTTTGAAGCATTACTATAGTATATGCCCGTGGATATTATTTTTGACATAAAGCTTCCTTCTATTATTAAATTATCCATATTCAAATAACCTAATATGAAAAAATGGTTTGCACATGCAATCTTCACTAGCATTTGTCAAAGTTTAACCAATACTCAAAAAATACCTTCACTTATGCCAAAACATTCAATACATACAATTGCATAGCACTATATATAGCAAAACAACATAAACATAAGTTTGGAAAAACATAAGGCATAACTCTTGAGTATAGAAACATAGTCAAGTAGCAATTGGCACTAATGTGACGCTCTAAACCAATGTGACATCTAGAGTGGATCATCACAATCACGATCATTTGGATTTGCCACCCAACCCAAGTGAGGAAGTTCATTCTCTAACACAATTGGTGTGTAGTCATCATTGGTTGGCTCATGGGGCTTGGTAACTTCAAATATGGCCAATGAAAGCATTAAGAATTCATCATTTTTCACTAGTGGAGGAGGTCAATTATGTTTGTGCTCCTACCTCCCATGAAAAATTGGCATGCATGTGGCAAGGATTTCCATCACCATGCTGCAAGCATGTTGATTACACTTGTGAAGTTCTAGGTAGCTCTTTGCTCATGTTGGAAGCCCCTATAAAAATCTAATAATTACTACAAACAAGTCATTTTAGTTTGTAGCTTTTAGACATGCAGTGCACTCTACAAAGATGGGACTGCACATATAAAAGCATTGTCATACCATGTAAGAAAATGAGAATGTCATTTCATGCTAAACATGATGTCATTGCATTTTGTCAATTGGGCCTAGCCCAAGTGGTTGCCGGATGGAGTGTTATCCTCCCCACCTAGTTTCTATTCTTGTAAGTGACATGTTGAGTTTATAAAGAGTATATTGTTGTAATGGCTTCGAGCCCTATTGTTGACTTGGCCTTGTGCCCTAAAGAATCTAGGGTTTACCCTAGGTACCATCCTTCACATGAGGGGAAGTGCCTGGGGGTTTCCCCCCAAGAATATTACCTTAAAAAAATGACGCCATTGCATTTCATACATAAAACTAAGAGTAATTTCAACATGAATGAGCACACCAGTCAACTAAATCCTYAGTGTCCAAGAAAAATGATCTCTTAACAAAGCTCCCTCCAAGATATGCAAATTGAGAGTTGTTCACTACATAAAGACTCAACCTAGGCCCATGCAGAGTTGCCCCATGCACAAAACCAAAATAGGTGTTTTTAGGTTTTAACTYATCTACATTGGGCATGGTGTGGATTTTGGACACTCAAGAACATGAAAAAATTGCCAATAAGCAGAYGCCCTGTGACGAGTGACAAAACAAAGAAAGTTTTTTTGGGTCTTAGCATTGATTTCCATATATTTCTTAGCGGGAATAACTAGGTTTTCAACTTGTAAATGAGGCACTAACAATCGTTCCATCATCCATCCAAATTAGCTTTGGGGCTAAGCCACTTGTAATCATTCATACGTTTGTACTTGGGGAAGGTCTTTTAACAACCCCATTTCTTTTCTCACTCCAAGCATGAAGCCATTGAAAGCAAAGCTTGAGAAATAAGTCATTTGGAACCAACCATTGAACTTTATCCAAGATGAACTTATCATCATTTGCCAACTCGAATTGAACTTGAGATTTGGCCAATGAATTGAGTACCTTTCCCCACTATCAAAGAAGTCATTGGATGAGATAATTCCTTTCTTAAAACAATACAAGGTCAAGAACCAAATATTTTTTCCCAATAACTTATCATCATTATCTAGGAGTAGAGTTCACCATGTACATTGATTGTTAAAAGAAAAGCTAGTGCACACAAATAGATCTCGCTAGGACAATAAAAGTTTGATGGCCTCCTAGGCCTTCCAGATAACTTTAACCACAAAAGTACATGTTATTTTAATTGGAGTAGGGGTAGAGGTTGTAATATACCTAAGTATATTACCCCCTTTATGTATAATTAACCTAAATATACCTAAGGTTATTACATTATTACCATAATGTAATAAATATCATATAATAATATGCATAGGACGATCATTATATGATGTAGTAATTAATATGTAATAATGATAAGTCATGTACTTGGAAATGTAATATTTATTAGCTATATTTAGGTTAATTACACATAAAGGGGGTAATATACTTAGGTATATTACATAGGCCAATGACTGGAGAGAGAGAGGCCTTGTTGGGATTTCTCGCCTAGAGGCTAGCCCTGTTGAATTTTGTGTATGAGCAACACTTTCTAAGCTGCATTTCTATCCACAGCTTGGATAATCCATTTAGCACATAAGGTCCAAGGTTGTCGTTGAGATCCGATCACCTACTTGACTCTCTTGGTGTACAACACAAATACCATCTCATTGGATGAAATCCCTTGCAATGAAAGTTGTTGACTCAAAAGAAGTTCTTGAGGGCATTTTACAATGTATGATAAGCAACCTTGGAAGACACCCAACTTGAAGAGTAATACACACAAGTAACATCCAACACGTTAATACTAATAGTTTTAAAAATGTGAGAGAGAAAATAATATTTTAAATCATAGCAACAACACATAAATCATGACATGTGATTTATCCTGGAAAACCCAAACCGAGAAAAACCATCCAATAGATCTATTAGTCTCTTGACCAAACTTGGTTAAGTTGGCCAAGTGAACCTTCACCACTCAACTCCTAACACCTTACAATGGAGTATCCCCAAGCCTTTAAAGACTACATTACATGTAATCCATGAGATCAATACCATGTGCCCAAAACCACTATTGTTGACCTAACAACTTTGACTCTTTCACCGAGTCAAGTTTAACCTAACATGCCCCCCTTTAAACTCGACTTGGGGTTTTCCTTGGCCAAATATAACCAAACCGGAAAGTGAGTCCTCACCTCTCACCTCTAGGGCCTACTCCCCCCTCAAAGTTTATAACTAGGGTATCCGAGAATCCGACATGTCCCCCCATCACCTAGGTCTACCTCTTGACCTTATTGGTAATTTACTAGGGGTACACATGCCTAACCAGGTCTTACAATCATATGCCCATTTACATTCAACTCCATTAAAATTTTAATTTTTTTCATTGTTGTTATCCTGACACTTATGCCACCATCTTCTCGCCTTGCCATTGCTCGTCTTCCTCATGCTGCCTTCAAACCCTTGGGCTCCAAATCTGCATCGGGGCAAGAGATCCACCTTCATGCTCATAACTCCATGCTTCTTTATCACTATATGCATAAGATTGGGCCCTTCCATTACTTCTCAAGTTGACCCATCACGCCAATAGATTAGTTCACACTCGATTCACATTCCACTTGACCGTCTTCATTATAGTCTCATGCAATAACTAACCTAGCTCACGGAATAATGCAGTTTGCATGATAGACATGTAGACAAGGCAACCAATTTACCAACTCTCAAACAGAAAGGGAATCCTTGCAGATCGCACACATTAAAAACAAGTTCTAAATCCAGTTCCTTGCTATGTGGCTGCCACACATGCACAGATCACATGCATAGTCCCTGAACCCTTCTTAATCTTTGTCTTTTCACGGAGGGTTTCAATCCCGCATTGTCCACGACCTTGCTGTAGCGCTTAGAGTAGTCCTGAAGCCTCTCCTTGCTCATCTCCTCCTTTTACTTCCTCCGTCGCTGCCACAACCTCCATTTTCCTTGAACACATGAGTCGTGACCTGCGAGTCCCCCTTGTATTCGACTTAAAAACTTAAGTTTTTCCTGCTACCGTTACCAACACCATTACCAATAGGCAACACTGTCACCAATAGGCAAAATAAAAAACAACTTCCTACAACACACAAACATCAATTCCAATAGTCGACAATCCAATTGATCGATTTAGAAGATCGTGCCCTCTAGTTCTGTTTAGTTTTCCCCTACACAATTCTTCACAATGGATCCACATACATTGGTCCAAGACTCTTTCCTTATCTCTCTCCATGGCTCTTATCTTCAAACCACTCACGCTAAAGAGTCCAGGTTTGCCTTGCTCTGACACCACATGATAATTTTAAAATTGCGAGGGAAAAATAATATTTCAAATCATAGCAACACCACATAAATCATGGCATGTGATTTATCCTGGAAAACCCAAACCGACAAAAACCAACCAATAGATCTATCAGTCCCTTGACCAAACTCGACCAAGTGAGCATTCACCGCTCAACTCTTAACACCTTACAATTGAGTATCCCCAAGCCTTTTAAAGACTTCATTACATATAATCCACAAGCTCAATACCAAGAGTCACTAATACCATGTGCCCAAAACCATTATTGTTGACCTAACAACTTTGACTCTTTCACTCAATAATGTCTAACCTAACAAGTACAAATTTAAAATTTAGCTCCAAGTACCAAGGGCTTCATAAACCATTTATTAACCTTTTTTCTAAACTCTACTACCATTTAATTTAAAAATATGGCTAGGTTGAAGCCACGACCATCCTTAAGTTATCAACCAATCAGGGATGGAAGCATTGGCTATCACAATAACACTGTGTTTTAAACCATCGTATACCAACACAAGGCCCATGGCTCTTTATTACATGTCAAATAACAATCCATAAAAATTGGAAGATGTTTGTCACAAAGAGAGATATCCAACTAATATATCCTATGCAAGTGCTTAGATCATAGAAACATGAAGAACAATTTTACTTAAGTAATTTAGAAGAAGACATGTTTTTTTTATGTGATGGGTTTATTATATTTTGGTGACAAGTTTTCCATTTTCCAATTTAGAAGACTTGATGAGTATTGTAGTTAGCTTACAACATTTGAATCAAAATTAATTTTGATTTAGAAACTCTAAGTAGGAGTGTCTATTTAGCTAAAATTGCTTAATTTTTTTTTTTTTTACTTTTAACCTTTTATGAAAATACATCACAAACACAAAGATCGCTAAAGAAACTTATACTTTAGCAAAAACAAACTTACTCAGTATTGTGAAAATGGATAATAGTATTTAGATTTTAAAAGTGTAGTCTAAACGTTTTACCTTTTTGCAGTTTTTTGGCGATTTTTTGATTTTGCTCGAAATCAAGTGAGGAATGGTTGGATCTGCATATTTGAGTGGCTAAGTTTGTATAATCCAAGTGCCTCATTTGAGTGGCTAAGTTTGTATAATCCAAATGCTTCGGGAGTTTTTCAGCAAGCTGAATCCATTTATACATTCAGAAATACAATTCAAACAACAAAAAATAGCCATTTTATCCAGATTTACATAGCCAAATTCCTACCAAAAAAAACCTAAAAAATAGAACATTTAACCAACTCCTATTTTAAACCATCTCACGTTCGCCTCGAGGGAAATATTTTGAGCTAACACTAAACTCCTTGCGTGTATTACACGTTAATCTATATTTTGAGCTAACACTTAACACTAAACTCCTTGCGTGTATTACACGTTAATCTACTTCCCTTTAAAGAAAACCCGTCATTTGGCACCGACCATGTGATGAGTATGTCCAAATTAGTAGGCCTTGGTAGTACGTATCCTTTGCACGGATAACTATTCAACATTAGAAAAACAACAAAAATCTTAGCCACTACATATCTAGAATGTTCTATTATATTATTTTTATTTTCATAAATATGTATTTTTTATTTATTTCAAATGTCATTGTTCAATTGAAAATGTAATTCCATGTTAATGTCAAAACTTTTAGATTTTGGAGGTTTGAATTGATAAAATTACAAACAATTTATTATCTTTAATTTAATAAAAATAAAATATAAAAATGATTTATTAATTTTAATGCATGTCAATTTTATAATTAAATCATAAAAAGTGAGATGTAATGTGTATGGATATAAACTAATGTAATATTAATAAATTAAAATCAAAGAAAAATTGTGATTCGTTATATAAAAGTGTAAAAGATAGATTATAGAACATAATATTTTTTCTTATATTACGCAGAATTTTAAAAAGTTTATTAAATAATAATAATAAAGAATAAAGTAATAAAATAAATTAGTATAAATTTATTTTAATTGAATTGTTTTACACCTAAATAATTTGTTATTTTATTTTAATTTATTGGATGTTTAAAAATTTGTATTTTGTTATTTTATTTTATTTTATTGGATGTTTAAAAATTTGTATTTTGTTATTTTATTTTATTTTATTAGATGTTTAATAAATAAAAAGTTAAAATGAGTTTATAGTAGTATATATAAATTTTTCATTAGTAATTATTAATATTATCAAGTAAATAATAAAATCTTTAATCAACATGGTATTACAAGTCAATAATGAGACTTATATAGTGTAATTAATGAAATTTATATAGTGTAATTGTCCTTTCAAATTTCTATTAAATATTTTTGATAAAAGAAAAGTAATGTTAGAACCTAAACCATAAGATTGAAATATACATGTTAAAATCTTTCTCACCCACACATATAATGATTAAATAGGAATTTTCTATTTAAAACATTAGCAATTAGTGTATTGTGTATAGAGTTTTTTTTTCCAAGTAAACAATATCTATTTTTGTTTTATCACTGTTTCATCATAATTGTCATGATAAAGATATCATAGTGTGAGGAAATTAACAACATAAATTTTAAAAAGATTATATTTTGAGATTGATTTGTAGGAGATCTTATCAGAGTTCATGCTCCATAGTGGTACTTCTTTTTCACTTGCTTGGTCCAACCCTTCTTATACAACACAATGTGTTGATGTTTTGCCTCTTGTTTCTCCTTATCAAACAATTTATAGGGAACAATCATTTTTTTTCTTCCAATAATCTCATTTTTTCTTCAAATTTGATTTGTTTGATAGAATTGTGCTTCTCTTCATCTCTGAACCTCTACTCAACTCAGATTCAAAGAATGCTAAATACAACTTCTTAACTATCATATAAGAATTCTTTAAAGTCTACAAATTTTATTTAGACAAATTTACATGATAGCTTTGTTAGATCATAAACTCCTTGAACTATTCTCTAGATTCCAAAAAATCATATTATGAAACCTCTATTACTAACAATGCTTCGGATCTTAGACAAACTCTTCTCCTCAAGTTTGCCATCAAACAAATAAAAAGTAAAAGAAGAAAAAACTCATTTTAAAACTATCTTCATTCATAAATATAAAAATTTAAAACTTTCATAAATAAATATTTAATGATGATAAGATAACCTTACTTTATAATTTCATAGTTTTAAAGTTTATAATTTCTTATGAGTAAAACATTAAATCAATATATCTATCTAATTGTTTTCTGATTATATATCCACTTTCATTTTTCCTTTCTTCAATCCCAAAAAAACATTGGCCATTTATTCTACTCCTCTCTCTTCCATCCCAAAAAACATTGACCATTTATTCTACTCCTCCATGGCTCCATCACAAAAACCCAATTTATCCATTAAAACTCACAAAATTAAAATTAATTAAAAAAAAATGGTTCATTAAATTTTTTTTCATGATGTCATCTCTATTCACCGACTTTCAATATTAATCACCCAAATCAAAGCCATGGACTGATTTTTACCCTCATAAAATGTGCCATTGATGAACATCTAGAGTTCGTTGAAGCACGCTATTTCCGGCGCCTCCTTTCCTTCCATCTATCCTATAAATTCCCTTCAGCCTCTCCCTATGCAATAGAGGAAATTAGGCTCTCCTGTACATCTGTACTGCGTTCCTAATTTTCGTCTTTCTGGAATCTTCGTCTGCTTCGTTATGGGCTGATTTCACTGCTGCCCTTCATAATTCTGCCCTGTTGCAAATGATTTTGTCCCACTAGTTTCTATTTCTCTTCAGGTCGCCCGATCGAATCACAGCAAGTCCACGGTCTCGATATTTTTTCAGGGGGCCGACGGTTATTGTCGGGGGAATTCAAAATGCCTGCAGTGTACTGGGGATCCGTTCGAATCCCCAGCGAGAGGTGCCAGGGTTCGTTCTTCCACGGGGCCGTTTCTTCTCATCGTCTGAAACATTGGAAGGACAATAGTAGTATTAGTTAACCCTTAAGTCAATTTATTGAAAAGAACTGGCCGATCCTTCGGTTTTTACAAAATATTTCCAGGAAAGGGCTTTTGTGGTTTCTCTGTCCAAATATTAACCTTTTTTTCTCCCCATTAAAAAGCTACAACTCGCTTCTACCCTTCCGGGATTTGGGTTTTGTCCGATCAGATCTGGTTCCTGGTTCTTGTGAATGCACTGAGGTTTGATAATTGGAAGATATTGAATTCCTAGAGTTAATTGGGTGTTGGGGTTTGCATTCAATCGGTTCCACATTAATGGTGGGTTTACTGTTTAATGATACTATATAAGCGAGCGGTTTATACTTGATTGCGGATTGGGATCCGGATACTCGGCTGCATATAGCTTATTATTGCGGTTTATTGGGTAAGATCTCTATAACTTCATGTGAATGCCATTTTTAAAAAGTAATTTCGTGCGATTTATATTTCGAGGGTATTAATTATGAAAGAAGTTGTTTTCCACTCAAACTGCACACATCTATTGACTGGAATTAAAATTTCTGCCGTGACCATTCCTGAGTCATTAGCTTTGATAGTTTGTCAGCTTTTGAAAGACGCATTTATTGGCTATCTGATTCCTGATACCTATGTTGTTTTATGTGGGGCATTTTAGTATGTTATTTTGCTTTTAATTGACATTTTGTAGCATATTCTGTATTTAAGCATTCCAAATTGGGGTGTTCGGTGTCGATGTTTGCATAGAATTCGCTGAGTGCATGTACACAATCCCTTATGCCCTTTTCCACAATGGACTATGTTTGCTGGTATAGGGGGCACTCTAGTATGATGTGTTGCTAGTTTCTGGTTTCATTTTCATGGCATACGCATTAGGACATCGGGGACATTCCAGCACGATATGTAGGGCAGTTTAGTAGAATGTATGAGGCATCCTAGTATGATGTTGCTAATTTGTGTCTTCATTTTCATTGCCTATTACGGTTATGCGACCTTTGCACTGGCTAATTGTAGTTCCAACTCCATTTTTGCACTCCACAAAGCGCAGTGAGGGGCTTCACACACTGTTCGAAATTGAATCTTTTTGATAGCTGTGTTCTGGCACATACTGCATTCTTTTTTATTCTGTTGGGTTTTTGGTGTAGTACATCTATACATCTCCCGATTTTTTTACATTGGGCATCTGCACAGTACGGCACCTCCTCTGCGTGCTGATATTAGACTATTAGCCTCGGGGCATGCTTCCTTGAGGTATGATCACTTGCCTAGAGTTCTGTATCGGCCACTGCTCTAACCAATTGAGCTAGCCTGCATTTGCAGACTCTATGTAATTTTATAGCAATGTAGTTTATAGATTTCACATGCAAATGTAGTGGTGCCAAGCATGTTTATTAGCGCTTTATGTTGTAAAGTCTTGATTTTTTTATTAGGCAGTTTCAATTTTCCTTTTGGTTGGAATGTAGATTTAGTGTTTTTTGCCTTTTGTGAAGGCTTTATTTTTATCATGTACAATTAGTTTTTATTGTGGTATTGTGAGTGAAATTATAGTTAAGGTAAATAAGAATTTACACGAGACAACATTTTTGGGATTATATGTGTATAGTACGTCATCAATCCATGACCCATATCCATGAGCATTTGTTGCAACTAACCAATTTTCTCATGATTTTGAATAGTCCACTTAGCACTCATTGTGTAGGGCGATGCTCACTCATTGGATTGTGAAAGCCCTTCAGTGCTTAAAGAATTTATACGTTAAAATGAGAAGTAAAAGACCATGCAATAGTATGTTTCACAGTAAGTGGTATGTCTCACCTTAAGCGAGGATATATGTTGTTGCTTTTTATGATTTTGTTTTTGCACCAATAGGATCAAAGTGCTCTAACAACCATGGGTGCAAGAGATGTTCTACTCTTCATTGGTGCAATGTTAATAAAATAAAATGGAAAATAATTTGATGTTCGATGTCAAAAAAAAGAGCAGACCTTTTATTAACTACTAGAAGGTGAAAAAAGAAGCTGGAACAATCCCATGTTAACCTTGGTTTTTTAAAGCGGCGAGAGGCTTGCACCTCAATGTTTTATCCTTCATGTTTTTTGATGGATCTTTTACATCATGGCATGACAACTTTAGATGGGATATACTACCGTGAAAAAATAAAGTGAAGTAAAAGGACATGAATGATTTTTTCCTTTATGTTTAAAGAGTTTTTTTTATTAGATGACTCCATAACTCAATTAGAGGCCTTATTGTATAACTCCATAATTTCTTACATCTTCCTTGTTTCGCTAGTAGTTCCATCAAGAAAGAGAAGAACATCATCCACAAACAATAGATGGGAAAGGAACAAAACTCTACCTATTTTAACCCGTTTCAAGGCACCTAATCTTTTGGCCTCCTTTATTAATCTGCATAGACCTTCAACCTCTAGTGAAAATAACAAAGGAGAAAGAGGGCATCTTTGCCTTAAACCAATTGATGGCTTACAAACGATCGAAGCCTATTCATTTATGAGGATTACAAAGGATACAAATGTAATGACACCCATATTCCATTTAACCACTTGAAGATTAAACCTTACCTACAAGAGCAACAACCTCAAATAAAGCCAATTCACATGATCGTATTCTTGCGACAAGTCCAACTTGAAAACCATAATTAAAACATTTTTCATCTTTATAATGCAAGCCTTCTTTAGTCGATCCCATTGCCTCATAATTCTGCCTTCCATTGAGAAACCCAAACTATTTTTGAGAAATGACCTTTGAAAAATCTTTTTAACTCCTACCAAAACCTTTGTTATGATCTTGTACACACAATTACATAATGAAATTGGTCGAAATTCATCAAAAGTACTAGGCTTTTCCTTCTTTGGAATCAACATTAAGAAAGTATAATTAAAAGCACCTAGTACTTTACCACTTGATCTCACCTCCTCAATAACCCTTAATAGATCCACCTCCAAAGTATCAATAAAATGTAGTAAGAATTTCGTCGGCCCTCGGATCGGGTTGGACTTTTGTCCTTCTTAAAGGATGACAGGTGACATAAGCTCCTTTTTGGTCACCTCCTCATTGAACATCTGATTGTCTTAAAAAATGATGCTATGAAAGAATGATGCAATCTTTAAGATTTACTCAATATTAACAGGAGTCGTCTCCTTATAAATAGAATGGAATTCTCAATTTTGATATTTTTGTAAAAGATCTCATTAAAGTGTCGTCCCCTCTTGGCATCTCCTAGATAGTATTGACTTTCTTTCTATGGTTCACATAACTATGGAAATTTTGTATTCTCATCACTATTCTTGAGCCAAATAGGTCTATTCTTCAAACACCATTTGGCTTTGGTTTGAGCTAGAATGTTAGATTTTTTTAATTCCAAATTCTTGAGCCTCCCTTTCTCTTCTTCCCCTAAAACACCACTTAGATTTTTCTCAAAAATCTCTGCAATTTGTTGTTCTACATCTTTTAAATCCTTCTCCATATCTTCCTTTTTGGCTTGAATCCATGTTGTGAATACGCCTTTTAACTTCTTAAGGGAGTAAGCAAATTGAAAGCTTTCTATCTCCTTGAAGATGGGTTGAATCCTTGCCATTCTCATCAAACTAACTGTTGAAATTCCTTTTCCTCAAGTTGCATTGAATTAAACTTAAAGGGGATCGTTGGCTTAGGATCCCTTACCTACAGTGGGAGAAGGATTGGTAAGTGGTTCAATTCTCCTCTCGATTTCACCCAAGATTTAAACTTTAACTTTTCAATCAAATAAATGCATTCAATATACAATAAAGAGTAGAAGAAGAAATACACAATGCATAACAGATTTATGTGGAAATCCACATAATGTTTTTCTTATATAATAACAAGATTACATTCATAGGAAGCTACAACTTCCAAGATTCTCCAGCTCCAACAAGAAGGGGGCTTCAACCCCCTAGTTTACGGGCTCCAACCTGAAGGAAACTACAACTCCCTAGATTCTCCAACTCCAACTAGAAGGAGGCTCCAACTCCCTTTCCTTGCCCCTTCCTTCCACCCTCAAATATGTATATAAAATAATCAACATGGCACTATCACGATCACTCTTTGTCTCTGCCACTATCACTGTCTTTGTCACTATCATCTATACATCATCATCATCAAACTAGGTCCACATAGATTGTCTTTATCACTATCATTTATACATCATCATCAAACTGGGTCCACATAGAAACTAGGTCCACATAGAGATCCTAGGTTCACATGGGTCCACACATAAACCCCAACAACCACATAGAACCCCGTGCAAAGAATCAACCTTCCATACTATAGCGAACCCATAGCAATGATCAAAACATCACCATAAAACTAGAAAATATCCTTCATAAGAGCTCCTTATCCTCCCAGTTCCTTTGCTACCAGACTTGTGCTAAGAGATCACAAGCTTGGATACACTAAAAATGTGAAAATCCATCCTGTATTTATAATAGTTATGTCTCTATTTTTAGTTTTTGGGCCGACTTGGTTAAACTGCCCTTAATTTATGGCTGGGTTGTTGGATGAAAAAATTCATATCTCCTCATTCTTAGGGAGTTAATGAACCATACAATATTAGTAGAAGATTTCATTTCTCCTTTTTTTTTTCTTTTTCCGCATTACCATGTAACTTGTGCTTTCATTTGAGTTAGTTATGTATGGTAAAAATTTCCTCAAAGATAGGGTATCCGAATTTACCATAAATAATACTTTCAACAATCTCCATCTTGCAATCTTTATCTTGGACATCTGTAGGCTTCTTCACTTGACTTTAGGGGATTCTTCATTTGGTTTTAGGGCTTCTTCAAAGCATCTTCTCGTGAAGGCCATGCTTAAAGCTACGCCATAAGGGGACCACTTTGGAGACTCTTTCAAATAAACCCATATGCTTCTTCATGTTGATCACCAATGACTGACTTTGACATCAATGACAACACCATTCAACAATCTCCCCCTTTGTGCTTGATGGCAACACTCATACACCTTGTCATCATGCTCTTGATCTTTCTCTCCCTCTTTGACATCAATGGCAAAGGGTAACTCTTTCTTTTTGGGGTTTTTCCCCTGAACTCATGGCGCTCAATAGTATTTCACCGTCCTTTTTTGGCTTCTTATCCTTTCCTTCCTTATTATAGTCCTTGGAGCTCTTTTGTGTGACTTCAATCCTCTTTCTCTCTTCTTTGTCTAGGATGTATATGTTATTTGGTCTTCTTGTTGCTGTTGCAACCAATCTTATTGAGTCTTCTTCTTTGATTTCACATCTTTGGGAATCAAACTTACGATTGTATCCTTGATCACATATTTTATTGACACTAAGGAGATTATACTTCAAATCTTCAACCTTCAAGACATTTTTGCTTTTACCTTTTTACTTCTAAGGCTCACTACACCTTTTCCAAGTATTTTGACAGAGGAGTCATTTCCAAATGCAACACTGCTAGTTTTTCCTTTCTTTAAGCTGATGAATTTGTTTTGGTCCCTAGTCATGTATGTTGAGCACCCACTGACTATGTACCATTCGTCTTCTTTATCTTCAACAAGCAGTGCTAATC
>ML792248.1:48233-73734 GCA_009831015.1 Picea engelmannii | reverse complement strand
AATTTTAATTTTTTTCATTGTTGTTATCCTGACACTTATGCCACCATCTTCTCGCCTTGCCATTGCTCGTCTTCCTCATGCTGCCTTCAAACCCTTGGGCTCCAAATCTGCATCGGGGCAAGAGATCCACCTTCATGCTCATAACTCCATGCTTCTTTATCACTATATGCATAAGATTGGGCCCTTCCATTACTTCTCAAGTTGACCCATCACGCCAATAGATTAGTTCACACTCGATTCACATTCCACTTGACCGTCTTCATTATAGTCTCATGCAATAACTAACCTAGCTCACGGAATAATGCAGTTTGCATGATAGACATGTAGACAAGGCAACCAATTTACCAACTCTCAAACAGAAAGGGAATCCTTGCAGATCGCACACATTAAAAACAAGTTCTAAATCCAGTTCCTTGCTATGTGGCTGCCACACATGCACAGATCACATGCATAGTCCCTGAACCCTTCTTAATCTTTGTCTTTTCACGGAGGGTTTCAATCCCGCATTGTCCACGACCTTGCTGTAGCGCTTAGAGTAGTCCTGAAGCCTCTCCTTGCTCATCTCCTCCTTTTACTTCCTCCGTCGCTGCCACAACCTCCATTTTCCTTGAACACATGAGTCGTGACCTGCGAGTCCCCCTTGTATTCGACTTAAAAACTTAAGTTTTTCCTGCTACCGTTACCAACACCATTACCAATAGGCAACACTGTCACCAATAGGCAAAATAAAAAACAACTTCCTACAACACACAAACATCAATTCCAATAGTCGACAATCCAATTGATCGATTTAGAAGATCGTGCCCTCTAGTTCTGTTTAGTTTTCCCCTACACAATTCTTCACAATGGATCCACATACATTGGTCCAAGACTCTTTCCTTATCTCTCTCCATGGCTCTTATCTTCAAACCACTCACGCTAAAGAGTCCAGGTTTGCCTTGCTCTGACACCACATGATAATTTTAAAATTGCGAGGGAAAAATAATATTTCAAATCATAGCAACACCACATAAATCATGGCATGTGATTTATCCTGGAAAACCCAAACCGACAAAAACCAACCAATAGATCTATCAGTCCCTTGACCAAACTCGACCAAGTGAGCATTCACCGCTCAACTCTTAACACCTTACAATTGAGTATCCCCAAGCCTTTTAAAGACTTCATTACATATAATCCACAAGCTCAATACCAAGAGTCACTAATACCATGTGCCCAAAACCATTATTGTTGACCTAACAACTTTGACTCTTTCACTCAATAATGTCTAACCTAACAAGTACAAATTTAAAATTTAGCTCCAAGTACCAAGGGCTTCATAAACCATTTATTAACCTTTTTTCTAAACTCTACTACCATTTAATTTAAAAATATGGCTAGGTTGAAGCCACGACCATCCTTAAGTTATCAACCAATCAGGGATGGAAGCATTGGCTATCACAATAACACTGTGTTTTAAACCATCGTATACCAACACAAGGCCCATGGCTCTTTATTACATGTCAAATAACAATCCATAAAAATTGGAAGATGTTTGTCACAAAGAGAGATATCCAACTAATATATCCTATGCAAGTGCTTAGATCATAGAAACATGAAGAACAATTTTACTTAAGTAATTTAGAAGAAGACATGTTTTTTTTATGTGATGGGTTTATTATATTTTGGTGACAAGTTTTCCATTTTCCAATTTAGAAGACTTGATGAGTATTGTAGTTAGCTTACAACATTTGAATCAAAATTAATTTTGATTTAGAAACTCTAAGTAGGAGTGTCTATTTAGCTAAAATTGCTTAATTTTTTTTTTTTTTACTTTTAACCTTTTATGAAAATACATCACAAACACAAAGATCGCTAAAGAAACTTATACTTTAGCAAAAACAAACTTACTCAGTATTGTGAAAATGGATAATAGTATTTAGATTTTAAAAGTGTAGTCTAAACGTTTTACCTTTTTGCAGTTTTTTGGCGATTTTTTGATTTTGCTCGAAATCAAGTGAGGAATGGTTGGATCTGCATATTTGAGTGGCTAAGTTTGTATAATCCAAGTGCCTCATTTGAGTGGCTAAGTTTGTATAATCCAAATGCTTCGGGAGTTTTTCAGCAAGCTGAATCCATTTATACATTCAGAAATACAATTCAAACAACAAAAAATAGCCATTTTATCCAGATTTACATAGCCAAATTCCTACCAAAAAAAACCTAAAAAATAGAACATTTAACCAACTCCTATTTTAAACCATCTCACGTTCGCCTCGAGGGAAATATTTTGAGCTAACACTAAACTCCTTGCGTGTATTACACGTTAATCTATATTTTGAGCTAACACTTAACACTAAACTCCTTGCGTGTATTACACGTTAATCTACTTCCCTTTAAAGAAAACCCGTCATTTGGCACCGACCATGTGATGAGTATGTCCAAATTAGTAGGCCTTGGTAGTACGTATCCTTTGCACGGATAACTATTCAACATTAGAAAAACAACAAAAATCTTAGCCACTACATATCTAGAATGTTCTATTATATTATTTTTATTTTCATAAATATGTATTTTTTATTTATTTCAAATGTCATTGTTCAATTGAAAATGTAATTCCATGTTAATGTCAAAACTTTTAGATTTTGGAGGTTTGAATTGATAAAATTACAAACAATTTATTATCTTTAATTTAATAAAAATAAAATATAAAAATGATTTATTAATTTTAATGCATGTCAATTTTATAATTAAATCATAAAAAGTGAGATGTAATGTGTATGGATATAAACTAATGTAATATTAATAAATTAAAATCAAAGAAAAATTGTGATTCGTTATATAAAAGTGTAAAAGATAGATTATAGAACATAATATTTTTTCTTATATTACGCAGAATTTTAAAAAGTTTATTAAATAATAATAATAAAGAATAAAGTAATAAAATAAATTAGTATAAATTTATTTTAATTGAATTGTTTTACACCTAAATAATTTGTTATTTTATTTTAATTTATTGGATGTTTAAAAATTTGTATTTTGTTATTTTATTTTATTTTATTGGATGTTTAAAAATTTGTATTTTGTTATTTTATTTTATTTTATTAGATGTTTAATAAATAAAAAGTTAAAATGAGTTTATAGTAGTATATATAAATTTTTCATTAGTAATTATTAATATTATCAAGTAAATAATAAAATCTTTAATCAACATGGTATTACAAGTCAATAATGAGACTTATATAGTGTAATTAATGAAATTTATATAGTGTAATTGTCCTTTCAAATTTCTATTAAATATTTTTGATAAAAGAAAAGTAATGTTAGAACCTAAACCATAAGATTGAAATATACATGTTAAAATCTTTCTCACCCACACATATAATGATTAAATAGGAATTTTCTATTTAAAACATTAGCAATTAGTGTATTGTGTATAGAGTTTTTTTTTCCAAGTAAACAATATCTATTTTTGTTTTATCACTGTTTCATCATAATTGTCATGATAAAGATATCATAGTGTGAGGAAATTAACAACATAAATTTTAAAAAGATTATATTTTGAGATTGATTTGTAGGAGATCTTATCAGAGTTCATGCTCCATAGTGGTACTTCTTTTTCACTTGCTTGGTCCAACCCTTCTTATACAACACAATGTGTTGATGTTTTGCCTCTTGTTTCTCCTTATCAAACAATTTATAGGGAACAATCATTTTTTTTCTTCCAATAATCTCATTTTTTCTTCAAATTTGATTTGTTTGATAGAATTGTGCTTCTCTTCATCTCTGAACCTCTACTCAACTCAGATTCAAAGAATGCTAAATACAACTTCTTAACTATCATATAAGAATTCTTTAAAGTCTACAAATTTTATTTAGACAAATTTACATGATAGCTTTGTTAGATCATAAACTCCTTGAACTATTCTCTAGATTCCAAAAAATCATATTATGAAACCTCTATTACTAACAATGCTTCGGATCTTAGACAAACTCTTCTCCTCAAGTTTGCCATCAAACAAATAAAAAGTAAAAGAAGAAAAAACTCATTTTAAAACTATCTTCATTCATAAATATAAAAATTTAAAACTTTCATAAATAAATATTTAATGATGATAAGATAACCTTACTTTATAATTTCATAGTTTTAAAGTTTATAATTTCTTATGAGTAAAACATTAAATCAATATATCTATCTAATTGTTTTCTGATTATATATCCACTTTCATTTTTCCTTTCTTCAATCCCAAAAAAACATTGGCCATTTATTCTACTCCTCTCTCTTCCATCCCAAAAAACATTGACCATTTATTCTACTCCTCCATGGCTCCATCACAAAAACCCAATTTATCCATTAAAACTCACAAAATTAAAATTAATTAAAAAAAAATGGTTCATTAAATTTTTTTTCATGATGTCATCTCTATTCACCGACTTTCAATATTAATCACCCAAATCAAAGCCATGGACTGATTTTTACCCTCATAAAATGTGCCATTGATGAACATCTAGAGTTCGTTGAAGCACGCTATTTCCGGCGCCTCCTTTCCTTCCATCTATCCTATAAATTCCCTTCAGCCTCTCCCTATGCAATAGAGGAAATTAGGCTCTCCTGTACATCTGTACTGCGTTCCTAATTTTCGTCTTTCTGGAATCTTCGTCTGCTTCGTTATGGGCTGATTTCACTGCTGCCCTTCATAATTCTGCCCTGTTGCAAATGATTTTGTCCCACTAGTTTCTATTTCTCTTCAGGTCGCCCGATCGAATCACAGCAAGTCCACGGTCTCGATATTTTTTCAGGGGGCCGACGGTTATTGTCGGGGGAATTCAAAATGCCTGCAGTGTACTGGGGATCCGTTCGAATCCCCAGCGAGAGGTGCCAGGGTTCGTTCTTCCACGGGGCCGTTTCTTCTCATCGTCTGAAACATTGGAAGGACAATAGTAGTATTAGTTAACCCTTAAGTCAATTTATTGAAAAGAACTGGCCGATCCTTCGGTTTTTACAAAATATTTCCAGGAAAGGGCTTTTGTGGTTTCTCTGTCCAAATATTAACCTTTTTTTCTCCCCATTAAAAAGCTACAACTCGCTTCTACCCTTCCGGGATTTGGGTTTTGTCCGATCAGATCTGGTTCCTGGTTCTTGTGAATGCACTGAGGTTTGATAATTGGAAGATATTGAATTCCTAGAGTTAATTGGGTGTTGGGGTTTGCATTCAATCGGTTCCACATTAATGGTGGGTTTACTGTTTAATGATACTATATAAGCGAGCGGTTTATACTTGATTGCGGATTGGGATCCGGATACTCGGCTGCATATAGCTTATTATTGCGGTTTATTGGGTAAGATCTCTATAACTTCATGTGAATGCCATTTTTAAAAAGTAATTTCGTGCGATTTATATTTCGAGGGTATTAATTATGAAAGAAGTTGTTTTCCACTCAAACTGCACACATCTATTGACTGGAATTAAAATTTCTGCCGTGACCATTCCTGAGTCATTAGCTTTGATAGTTTGTCAGCTTTTGAAAGACGCATTTATTGGCTATCTGATTCCTGATACCTATGTTGTTTTATGTGGGGCATTTTAGTATGTTATTTTGCTTTTAATTGACATTTTGTAGCATATTCTGTATTTAAGCATTCCAAATTGGGGTGTTCGGTGTCGATGTTTGCATAGAATTCGCTGAGTGCATGTACACAATCCCTTATGCCCTTTTCCACAATGGACTATGTTTGCTGGTATAGGGGGCACTCTAGTATGATGTGTTGCTAGTTTCTGGTTTCATTTTCATGGCATACGCATTAGGACATCGGGGACATTCCAGCACGATATGTAGGGCAGTTTAGTAGAATGTATGAGGCATCCTAGTATGATGTTGCTAATTTGTGTCTTCATTTTCATTGCCTATTACGGTTATGCGACCTTTGCACTGGCTAATTGTAGTTCCAACTCCATTTTTGCACTCCACAAAGCGCAGTGAGGGGCTTCACACACTGTTCGAAATTGAATCTTTTTGATAGCTGTGTTCTGGCACATACTGCATTCTTTTTTATTCTGTTGGGTTTTTGGTGTAGTACATCTATACATCTCCCGATTTTTTTACATTGGGCATCTGCACAGTACGGCACCTCCTCTGCGTGCTGATATTAGACTATTAGCCTCGGGGCATGCTTCCTTGAGGTATGATCACTTGCCTAGAGTTCTGTATCGGCCACTGCTCTAACCAATTGAGCTAGCCTGCATTTGCAGACTCTATGTAATTTTATAGCAATGTAGTTTATAGATTTCACATGCAAATGTAGTGGTGCCAAGCATGTTTATTAGCGCTTTATGTTGTAAAGTCTTGATTTTTTTATTAGGCAGTTTCAATTTTCCTTTTGGTTGGAATGTAGATTTAGTGTTTTTTGCCTTTTGTGAAGGCTTTATTTTTATCATGTACAATTAGTTTTTATTGTGGTATTGTGAGTGAAATTATAGTTAAGGTAAATAAGAATTTACACGAGACAACATTTTTGGGATTATATGTGTATAGTACGTCATCAATCCATGACCCATATCCATGAGCATTTGTTGCAACTAACCAATTTTCTCATGATTTTGAATAGTCCACTTAGCACTCATTGTGTAGGGCGATGCTCACTCATTGGATTGTGAAAGCCCTTCAGTGCTTAAAGAATTTATACGTTAAAATGAGAAGTAAAAGACCATGCAATAGTATGTTTCACAGTAAGTGGTATGTCTCACCTTAAGCGAGGATATATGTTGTTGCTTTTTATGATTTTGTTTTTGCACCAATAGGATCAAAGTGCTCTAACAACCATGGGTGCAAGAGATGTTCTACTCTTCATTGGTGCAATGTTAATAAAATAAAATGGAAAATAATTTGATGTTCGATGTCAAAAAAAAGAGCAGACCTTTTATTAACTACTAGAAGGTGAAAAAAGAAGCTGGAACAATCCCATGTTAACCTTGGTTTTTTAAAGCGGCGAGAGGCTTGCACCTCAATGTTTTATCCTTCATGTTTTTTGATGGATCTTTTACATCATGGCATGACAACTTTAGATGGGATATACTACCGTGAAAAAATAAAGTGAAGTAAAAGGACATGAATGATTTTTTCCTTTATGTTTAAAGAGTTTTTTTTATTAGATGACTCCATAACTCAATTAGAGGCCTTATTGTATAACTCCATAATTTCTTACATCTTCCTTGTTTCGCTAGTAGTTCCATCAAGAAAGAGAAGAACATCATCCACAAACAATAGATGGGAAAGGAACAAAACTCTACCTATTTTAACCCGTTTCAAGGCACCTAATCTTTTGGCCTCCTTTATTAATCTGCATAGACCTTCAACCTCTAGTGAAAATAACAAAGGAGAAAGAGGGCATCTTTGCCTTAAACCAATTGATGGCTTACAAACGATCGAAGCCTATTCATTTATGAGGATTACAAAGGATACAAATGTAATGACACCCATATTCCATTTAACCACTTGAAGATTAAACCTTACCTACAAGAGCAACAACCTCAAATAAAGCCAATTCACATGATCGTATTCTTGCGACAAGTCCAACTTGAAAACCATAATTAAAACATTTTTCATCTTTATAATGCAAGCCTTCTTTAGTCGATCCCATTGCCTCATAATTCTGCCTTCCATTGAGAAACCCAAACTATTTTTGAGAAATGACCTTTGAAAAATCTTTTTAACTCCTACCAAAACCTTTGTTATGATCTTGTACACACAATTACATAATGAAATTGGTCGAAATTCATCAAAAGTACTAGGCTTTTCCTTCTTTGGAATCAACATTAAGAAAGTATAATTAAAAGCACCTAGTACTTTACCACTTGATCTCACCTCCTCAATAACCCTTAATAGATCCACCTCCAAAGTATCAATAAAATGTAGTAAGAATTTCGTCGGCCCTCGGATCGGGTTGGACTTTTGTCCTTCTTAAAGGATGACAGGTGACATAAGCTCCTTTTTGGTCACCTCCTCATTGAACATCTGATTGTCTTAAAAAATGATGCTATGAAAGAATGATGCAATCTTTAAGATTTACTCAATATTAACAGGAGTCGTCTCCTTATAAATAGAATGGAATTCTCAATTTTGATATTTTTGTAAAAGATCTCATTAAAGTGTCGTCCCCTCTTGGCATCTCCTAGATAGTATTGACTTTCTTTCTATGGTTCACATAACTATGGAAATTTTGTATTCTCATCACTATTCTTGAGCCAAATAGGTCTATTCTTCAAACACCATTTGGCTTTGGTTTGAGCTAGAATGTTAGATTTTTTTAATTCCAAATTCTTGAGCCTCCCTTTCTCTTCTTCCCCTAAAACACCACTTAGATTTTTCTCAAAAATCTCTGCAATTTGTTGTTCTACATCTTTTAAATCCTTCTCCATATCTTCCTTTTTGGCTTGAATCCATGTTGTGAATACGCCTTTTAACTTCTTAAGGGAGTAAGCAAATTGAAAGCTTTCTATCTCCTTGAAGATGGGTTGAATCCTTGCCATTCTCATCAAACTAACTGTTGAAATTCCTTTTCCTCAAGTTGCATTGAATTAAACTTAAAGGGGATCGTTGGCTTAGGATCCCTTACCTACAGTGGGAGAAGGATTGGTAAGTGGTTCAATTCTCCTCTCGATTTCACCCAAGATTTAAACTTTAACTTTTCAATCAAATAAATGCATTCAATATACAATAAAGAGTAGAAGAAGAAATACACAATGCATAACAGATTTATGTGGAAATCCACATAATGTTTTTCTTATATAATAACAAGATTACATTCATAGGAAGCTACAACTTCCAAGATTCTCCAGCTCCAACAAGAAGGGGGCTTCAACCCCCTAGTTTACGGGCTCCAACCTGAAGGAAACTACAACTCCCTAGATTCTCCAACTCCAACTAGAAGGAGGCTCCAACTCCCTTTCCTTGCCCCTTCCTTCCACCCTCAAATATGTATATAAAATAATCAACATGGCACTATCACGATCACTCTTTGTCTCTGCCACTATCACTGTCTTTGTCACTATCATCTATACATCATCATCATCAAACTAGGTCCACATAGATTGTCTTTATCACTATCATTTATACATCATCATCAAACTGGGTCCACATAGAAACTAGGTCCACATAGAGATCCTAGGTTCACATGGGTCCACACATAAACCCCAACAACCACATAGAACCCCGTGCAAAGAATCAACCTTCCATACTATAGCGAACCCATAGCAATGATCAAAACATCACCATAAAACTAGAAAATATCCTTCATAAGAGCTCCTTATCCTCCCAGTTCCTTTGCTACCAGACTTGTGCTAAGAGATCACAAGCTTGGATACACTAAAAATGTGAAAATCCATCCTGTATTTATAATAGTTATGTCTCTATTTTTAGTTTTTGGGCCGACTTGGTTAAACTGCCCTTAATTTATGGCTGGGTTGTTGGATGAAAAAATTCATATCTCCTCATTCTTAGGGAGTTAATGAACCATACAATATTAGTAGAAGATTTCATTTCTCCTTTTTTTTTTCTTTTTCCGCATTACCATGTAACTTGTGCTTTCATTTGAGTTAGTTATGTATGGTAAAAATTTCCTCAAAGATAGGGTATCCGAATTTACCATAAATAATACTTTCAACAATCTCCATCTTGCAATCTTTATCTTGGACATCTGTAGGCTTCTTCACTTGACTTTAGGGGATTCTTCATTTGGTTTTAGGGCTTCTTCAAAGCATCTTCTCGTGAAGGCCATGCTTAAAGCTACGCCATAAGGGGACCACTTTGGAGACTCTTTCAAATAAACCCATATGCTTCTTCATGTTGATCACCAATGACTGACTTTGACATCAATGACAACACCATTCAACAATCTCCCCCTTTGTGCTTGATGGCAACACTCATACACCTTGTCATCATGCTCTTGATCTTTCTCTCCCTCTTTGACATCAATGGCAAAGGGTAACTCTTTCTTTTTGGGGTTTTTCCCCTGAACTCATGGCGCTCAATAGTATTTCACCGTCCTTTTTTGGCTTCTTATCCTTTCCTTCCTTATTATAGTCCTTGGAGCTCTTTTGTGTGACTTCAATCCTCTTTCTCTCTTCTTTGTCTAGGATGTATATGTTATTTGGTCTTCTTGTTGCTGTTGCAACCAATCTTATTGAGTCTTCTTCTTTGATTTCACATCTTTGGGAATCAAACTTACGATTGTATCCTTGATCACATATTTTATTGACACTAAGGAGATTATACTTCAAATCTTCAACCTTCAAGACATTTTTGCTTTTACCTTTTTACTTCTAAGGCTCACTACACCTTTTCCAAGTATTTTGACAGAGGAGTCATTTCCAAATGCAACACTGCTAGTTTTTCCTTTCTTTAAGCTGATGAATTTGTTTTGGTCCCTAGTCATGTATGTTGAGCACCCACTGACTATGTACCATTCGTCTTCTTTATCTTCAACAAGCAGTGCTAATCGACAATCTTCCTTGTTTGGATTCTCTTTCATTTCCCATACTGTAGTTGGTTTTATGATAGGAGCATCTTCTTTCATATCTCTGTAATCTCGTGCGTTGTGACCAAGATTATTACAGTTGTAGCATACAATGTTCTGATCCATCAGTGGATCAAATGGATTGTAATCTTTGTTGACAAATCCATGAGCATTTCCAAATCTACTATTTACATGATTGTTCTTTGGATATCCATAATCATTTATGTTTCTTATATAGTTGTTTCTTGCATTGATTTTACAGTGAATTGCTTTGTGTCCAAAGTTTCTGCAAACATAACAATGACCAAGAAAAATATTCTCATACTTGGTAGACAAGGACCTTTTTGGTATCTCACCCCTTTTGAACTTTGATTTTCTGTTCCGGTTGGAGGTGTCATGTTTTTGTTGTTCTTCAACTTCCTTGAGTTTGTTGATTCCACTTTTAAGGCATTTGCATAGTTTCTAGAATTTCCTTCATCTTCCTTGTCTATTTTATCTGTGTCTATTGTCTTCAAACTGTTGTCATATCCAAGTCTTGTCTTCTCTGTAGGTGATCTTTGGTGGTTAAGCATTTCATCTAACTTTTCAGTACTTTTTTCAAATTTCTTGTAGTAATTCAACTTTTTCGTTGTCAACATCAGCTATTTTCTTGCGTGATCCAATTCTTCTTTTAATTTCTCATAATCTCCAGTCTTTTTATCTAACTGCTCCTTCAAGCTGTCAATTGTCTTTTCAAGCTCATGATTCTCTTCTTCACAATTTTTCAATTTGTTTTTTAACTCTCTATTTTTGTTTCTAAGCTTGCTATTTTCTTCTTCAACATGCTTCAATTTTTCAAGATTTTCTTCATCTTCCTATTCACTTTCAAGCTGTCAATTGTCTTTTCAAGCTCATGATTCTCTTCTTCACAAATTTTCAATTCGTTTTTTAACTCTCTTTTTTTGTTTCTAAGCTTGCTATTTTCTTCTTCAACATGCTTCAATTTTTCAAGATTTTCTTCATCTTTCTGTTCACTTTCTGTGATGTCTTTGCTTCCCCAGAAAGATTCTATGTTTGTTTCTTCTGTCTTTGCATCAGACTCTTCTTCAGAATTGATTTCATCTGTTTCAGAATTTTTGTGGTCATTGTTCTAAGTTTCTTGAGTTATGAAGAGAACTTCCTTTTTTTAGGTAATTTTTGTGGTCATCGTTCTAAGTTTCATTAGATTCTACCACAATTGAAGCATTTAAAAGGTAACTTACCTTTGTATTTGTCGATTCCCCTCTTGAGCCTCCTTATGAAATGTGCTTCTTCTTCATCTGATTCATCGCCTTGTATTTCTTCTACCTTGTGTTCTTTGTTCCTTGTTTTCTTCGTGAATTTAAAAGCTGCTTCCTTGTTTGGCTGTTCATTTTCTGTATCAGTTCTCATTTCATATGTTGCAAGGGTCCCATGTAGTTAATCCATTGTCATTTTTGTCAAATCCCTAGTTTCTTCAATGGTCGAGACCTTGGCATCATATCTCAAAGGAAGTGATCTCAACACTTTCTGTACAACCAAGGACTCTTTGACTTCTTCTCCTTATTCTCTGATGGCATTGACAACTTCTTCTACTCTTAAGTAAATAGGTTGCAATATCTTCTTTTTCATTCATTTTCAGATTTTCAAACTGTGCTATATGTTGTTGAAGCTTGACTTTCGGACCGCCTTCATAAATATTTCGAAGTTTATCCCAAATCGCCTTCATAAATATTTTGAAGTTTATCCTAAACCTCTTTAGTTGTGTTGCAAGCCATCACCTTGCTAGAAACAATTGGTGTCAATCCACTTATGAAAGCATGCCTAGCCTTTGAATTACAACTCATTAATTTCTTCTCATCTGGATCAATTGGAGTGGTTTTTGGAACTTTATAGCCATTGACAACTGAGAGTCAGATATCCACTCCTAAAGCTGTCAAGTAAGTTTGCATTTTGTTGCTCCATCATGCATAATTGTTTCCATCAAATGGTGGAATTCCTTTTGGAATGTGGTCTTCCATTTTTGCTCATGATCTTCTTTCCAGTGATTAGACT
Organism: Picea engelmannii; assembly: GCA_009831015.1. Classification (NCBI taxonomy): domain Eukaryota; kingdom Viridiplantae; phylum Streptophyta; class Pinopsida; order Pinales; family Pinaceae; genus Picea; species Picea engelmannii. Next base: position 61,190 of record ML792248.1, on the reverse strand, counting down.
GTTCTGAAGGTAACCTGCTCTGATTCCAATTGTTGATACTGAGAGGGGGGGTGAATCAATATCAAGTACAATTTAACACTTCTTAAACTTCAACTTTTCAATCAAATAAATGCATCCAATAATACAATAAAGAGTAGAAGAAGAAATACACAGTGCACAACAGATTTACGTGGAAATCCACTAAATGTTTTTCTTATATAATAACAAGATTACATTCATAGGAAACTACAACTTCCAAGATTCTCTAGCTTCAACTGGAAGGAGGCTTCAACCCTCTAGTTTACAGGCTCCAACTTGAAAGAAACTACAACTCCCTAGATTCTTCAGCTCCAATTGGAAGGAGGCTCCAACCCTCTTTCCTTGCCCCTTCCTTCCACCCTCAAATATGTATATAAAAGAATCAACATGTCACTGTCACTGTCTCCGTCACTATCATTGATACATCATTATCGTCAAACTGGGTCCACATAGATTGCCACTGTCACTATCTCTATCACTATCATCGATACATCATCATCATCAAACTAGGTCCACATAGAGATCCTAGGTCCATATGGGTCCACACATAAACCCCAACAACCACATAGAACCCTGTGCAAAGAATCAACCTTCCATACTAAGCAAACCCATAGCAATGATCAAAACACCACCATAAGACTAGAGAATATCCCTCATAAGAGCTCCTTATCCTCCTAGTTCCTTCACTACCAAACTTATGCTAAGAGATCAGAAGCTTGGATACACTAAAAATGCAAAAATCCATCATGTATTTATAGTAGCTTTGTCCCTAATTTTAGTTTTTGGGTCAACATGGCTGAACTGTCAATTTTCTGGCTGGGTTGTCAGAAGGAAAAATTCACATCTCTTTTTCTTAGGGAGTTAGAGGGATTTCCATATACCGTTGGAAAGGTCTCGGAATAATCTTTCCAACCATGTAACTTGTGCTTCCATTTGAGTTAGTTATGTAGGGTAAAAATTCCCTCAAAAATAGGGTATTTGAATTGACTACAAATAATACTTTCAACAATCTCCATCTTTCAATCTTTATCTTGGACATTTGTAGCCTTCTTCACTCGACTTTAGGGGATTCTTCACTTGGTTTTTGGGCTTCTTCAAAGCGTCTTCTCGTGAGGGCAATGCTTAAAGCTACGCCATAAGGGGACCACTTTGGAGACTCCTTCAAGTAAACCCATAGGCTTCTTCATGCTGATCACCAATGACTGACTTTGACATCAATGACAACACCATTCAATAGGCGTTAGTGTCGTGTATGTGGGAATCTTTGACGACACTCACATTGCATGTTTTGTTTTGGTGAAAACCCCTTATATAGTGAGTTGGGGCTTGCTTGGGGCTTCACAACCACATGTTGAATCTTCACACCCACACGGAGGAATAAACAATTCTAATCTAATGTTGAGTTTAGTGAAGGGCTCCTTAAAGTAAGTTAAGGGCTTCTAAACTCACTTTGGACTCCTATAAAAGGAGAGACAATGTAAGGATCATTGTGACATTATGGAGTTGGCATAAGTGAGTGAGCTCTTGTGCCAAGGAGATTGGGAAGCAAAATTTCAACAAAGAAATTCTTCACTTTGGCAAATTTGGCCTTAAGGTTTCTAGACATTATGTTTTCTAATTTTCTACTAAGGAAGGACAGTCGCACGTGTGGTATGGATAGGCTGTACAGTTCGTATGGGTCGTACAGGTTGTACAATAGGTGACGTCAATAGCCAGCAAGGTGATGTTAGCAGGGTATAGCAATAGGTTTGCAAGTTGGAAGGGTTTTTCCGGAATTTGTTGAAATCTGTAATTTGTTGTGAGGACTGGTTTTGTCCTCGGAAATTCTCGATCATAAATTTAACAAAACAAATTTTTTTGTGTCTCTTGTGCATGGATGATTTCTCTCTAATCTTTGTGTTTCCGCTTCTGTAATTTACTGTCATAATTTCAGTGTAGAATTATTCAGTGATAGCAACCTGAGTTTACTGTTTGAGGTCACTTGGAAGTAATTCTCAGATTTGAAATTGTATGCATTAAATTGCCCTAGTTGAAAATTTGACAGGTCCCCACACTTTAGGTCAATTCAAAGTGAAGTTCATATCCCCACCCACACCACAACTTTTTCATCATGCACACAATCACGAGAGAAGAAGCTATCCCAAAATGGCTACCTACCTTTATAAGGCCCATAGACATTGAGAATTGAGATTTTTTTACACTGGCTCCTTTATTTGAAATTCTGTCCAAATACTTGCAACAAGCAAAGTAAAGTTTAGCAAAAAACATTGAGCATTTCTATCCATTCAAAAGGTCACTTAAGTTTTCAAATGCATCCATTGCTAAAAAATACCATTCCTTCAAAATCCTTCCCAATAAACCTATAAGCTTCTACTCTTCTCCCATTGTCTCTTGTAACAAAATAATGTCTGGTTTCTACACTTAATCAAACGAGCATGAGCTAGTCTCTTTAGGGGAGAAGCCAGCCCGCACATTCAAAGAGAGTATAATCCTTTTGTCACATGGCTCGAGGCTTGCTCTACTCTCAGGACCCCATGGAGAGATTTTTGCTTCCCTTGTTTAATTTCCTTGAAAGCCTTTAGCTGGGCATGATGCAAGAAGGACTTTCTTCATATAGAGGTAGAAAAAGGTTTCTTGAGATATTCTAGACCTAGACCAAACTTTCCTTTCAAGCCCTAGAGGTTTTGACTACCATCCCCTTTCTTAGGCCTCATTGCATATATACTAGAGGTAACTAATGCCAAGTCATCCTAGAACCCTCCTCTTGACAACTAATCTCCCATCCCAGAAGAGAGCACAATTTGGCCCACCCCCTACACAACATCTTCATGTGAAAGATTCTCATCTATAAAGGACTCCATCCCTTTCATGGCATCCCTCATCATTGATGAAGACTTATCCTTCAGAATTTGAATTGATGCATCTAAGGGGAATGGCCAACTCTCAGGTTTTCCTAAATCAAAGTCCACCAACTTAATACAAGTCAGAACATTCATATTAGAGACATTAGGCATATTCTGCTCAGATATAGAAGGGTTTTGCCTTGAAAGAGACCCCCCTAGCCCACAATTACCCTATCCTCCCTGGAATCCAAACAAGGAGAAACACCAATATCAATCAATGGAGAAGACTTACACTAGGGTTCAATGGAGGGTTGACTTGTGCACCACAGGGATCATTTGAAGTTTTTTCTCTCCTCCCTTGAATAACACACACCACCTATCTTGGCAGGGCTCTTTAGAAGATTGGGAGAGCCTTCATTGTTTTGAGAAATCTTCAAGACTCCTACTCCAGATTCAACTGTTTTTAAGCTCATAACTTTTCTATCGAATTAGATGCCACCTCAGTCCCTTGCCTTTGATTTTAAGATTGGGTGTCTGCATTATTGGGATCTTGCCTACTCAAATTCTTTTCTAAATACATCAAATGTTGCTTCTTCTCCCAAGTTTTTGAGACAAAAGGCAACATGTGATCCACTACTATGTGATCGTATATATGGCATTGTACACAACGAAAAGGTTTTTTTTTTGGTAATTGAACAGTTGGGAAAAATAATTATCCATGTTTAAGGGTAAGGGTTAGGTCTAGAGCTTTGATCTAGCATCAATCATCATTCAACTTGTCCAAAAATCTCTCCTCCTTCCAAGGTAAGAGAAAAAGAAGCAAAGTAAAGCAAGGCAATGAAATGCATATCATTGAAGAAAGTATATCTATGGAGTCAATTCCTTTTCCAGCTTTATGATGTAAACCATCTAAAGGAGGGACAAATACCAACAAGGTTGTCAATAGAGTCATTTATGTAATGGATATTGAGCCTATCACATCCATCATTATCAACAGGGTAGGGATATGGGATGTTATATTGGAATTTAGTAGCAAAGTGAACATGTACAACAGTACAACCCTTTGGAATGAGTTGGGGAAATTGTAGTGCCTTTGGATGTGTGGACACATTCCCATAGGTTATCTTCCACTTAAAGACCTTCCATTCCTGCACCTATCTATTTTTTCACCAATTGGAATACATCAATAGGGCAAAGTTTGTTCTACACTATTTGGCTTGCATAGCCTATGACTCTATGTAGTGTGGATGCTTATTTTCTATGGGATTGTTGCTAATCCAACATTCCATAGGCGAGAAGTACAACAAATGGATTTTGATGTTTTCAATTAGGCCTCATTGCACTTCGTCTTCCACATACAATAGACACTCTATGCATGCCTCTAGAAGTGAATGGCTTGATGATGCATGACCATGCGAGATGGTTCCAATGAGAGTATCTTTGCATCCTCATAGCTCATGGTGTGCTTGGGCCCTACATGAATTTGAGGAAGTGTAGAAACCTTGATGAATATTGTAAATGTCCAAAATGCCAACTATAAATATGTCGTGATATTTTTGTAAAAATATTCAAATTTCTAGTTTTTTTTGCAATTTTGAAGTAAAATATTTTTTATCTTATAGAAATTTGGGTGAATATTCATTTTGAATTGGCTAATCCTTTTTGGAAAAAAGTGGAAAAATTTGCCAAATGGTGAACCTTAATCACTTAAATTTTCTGTACATAAGATGTTAATGTAGTACATGAACACCAACCTAATGCTTGTTTTGGAAAGGAGAACAATTCCTCCTTTTGATAGAGGTCCTAGGTGGAGTATGGACAATGATGAATTTTGACAAGAAACTATTGCATGTGCACCGCGACAGATTGATGAAATGGTTTGAGATGATTTTCCATTGTCACTAGTGTGGACAATCCTCAAGTATATTGACACATTTGACATTCTACCCTGGGTGTTCAACTAAGTCATGTGGTTTGGGTTCAACAATGATGAAATTCGGTTTGAATTCGAATTGCTTGATGAGGTTTGAATGAGGTTCGTCTGTATACATATTTATACAATATAAATTACATTTTATAATATAAATGTCCTTACCTGATGGAAGTATTAGAAAATATAATTTATAAACTGTATTACTATAAAGCATAATTTATACACTATGTATTTAGGAAAGGAATACATGAATACATAGTTTCTAACACAATAAATAGTATATAAACTATATAATATCATCGTTTGGATTGGGGAAGGAATACAACCATCGTTTTTGTTGAAAATACATTTTAGTTCAGCATACACTTAGTCTAAATTAGATTTCAGCGACCTATAAATGTCCAACAGCCATACAACTGTTCTTTATGGACAGAAATATTAATAGACTAGTTCTGAAATAAAATAGCAGTGGAAATAATTCTTATATCAGCAGACTGTAATCCTCATTTGGCACAAAAATCTGTGCATAAACACTTGAAGAAATTACACAGAAAATAGGACAGATGTTTTATTCAGCTCAAGGAAATTCAGAACGATTACATCAACAAACTGCATCAGCATAAAAATACAGTCATTCTCTGCTTTTAGCAAGTTACAGCACTATGCAAACAGTCCTAGAGTGTGTCTAAGGTAGACAGCCATGGCTGTACAGCCTGTACGGCCCAGGACAGCGAATAATCTTCCACTAACAGTCAACTTTTGCATAGAAATTCGTGCCAAAAGAAAACTGTACGGAATAGAAAGGAAAAAATCAGCAAATGTGCATTGGAAATCATGCCAACCTGCTGTATAAAGCCTCGATTTCTGTGCCCTCCCTTTGTTGTATGGCCAGCTTATACAGCTGTACGGCCTCCTCTTTTGCTGCTGTACGGACTGTATTAATGGCTGCAAATGCCCTTGGGTTGCATGCCAATCCCACTCCTGGGATGCGTGCCAAACTCTTCACTTTCCCTTGAGATCAACAGTCACGACTTAATCATTCGTTGAGGTCACTTAAGTCATTGAAGTGACCCATAACATCATAAAGTCACTTTTACATTAAAAAATTAAAAGACCCAACTTTATAAAATCACTTTATAAAAACATATTATAAAGTCAGTAGGAGAAAAATTTGCTTGGCCACTTCCGCATGCTGAGCGCTGCCAATGCAGAAGTACCTCCAAGCTACCAAATTTCAACAGTTTTTATGTATACAGTGAGTCCCACTGTGGTGGTGTGGCCTGTAGTACTGAATTGTAGCAAGTATGGAGTCGTCAGCTCTGAGCAGCAAGTCGGATAGTGCCAGTGTCCTAAGATCTAGACTCGAGAGTTAGAACTGAGCAGGTATGCAGTTAGAACTTGCAGCAGCAAGTGGAGGCATCAAGTTGGTGTGTCTTGCTTATGTCATCGGCTCCCAAAGATATATGCCATACAATTGAACCAAGACTAAATGAGGCTATCATTTGTGCATAACATCTTATAAAATTGGTTACTATAGTGAGATGAATGGGTACAATGCGCAGATTAAACAGTGATAGGGTTCAAGATTGATAGGGAACAATTACACTTGCATGTGTTGCAATCCTCTAGAAAATGTATCGTAGTGGAGTAAGATTTGTTACACATGAAACATGATGTCAAGCTTTGTCACGTTCAACAACCAGTTGATTTGATCAAGAGCTCTTATTGACCTCAATATAGTAGCACAACAACTTTAGCAACACATTTTAGACACCTCTGACCTAGGCTTGAAAACAAGGAGTGTTTGCCACATGAGTTCAACTCCTACATGGTTGACATCATCAGGATTTGTTTGGTAGCAGTTGTAGTTGTCAACATTGCATTGATGCCCCAATGACTGGATCAACATGATACTTTAATCAAGAGACCAACTCGGAGGAGCACCTCATTTTCAGATGTCCAGTATACTACGAGGGTGTTTTCATTACCACTACTGGAGGTTCTCTCTCCACCTTCTTCTGCTAACCGAACCAGAGGTGCCTAGTTCTTTTCATGAGGGAGCTTTTAGAGTATCGATTGAGAATCTTGCACGATCCTCCCTGACCTGATTCCATTAGGAGGATTACTTCCTTCTTCTTGGTTGTCACGTCCACTGGTACCAGCAAACAACAGTCCATGGACCAAATCACTTCAGATTCTAGATCAGTGCATCCTCGGACTTCTTCTTGACACCCTCCCCCCCACTGGCTGGGTTTAAATGCCTCCACGAGACTCTTATGGAGATTTTGTTCTATATCCCAATACAATGATCTCATTGATCGCGGGCTTCTCCCAGAATTCCACAGCCAGGACCCCTCAGCCTTGGATATCTGCATAACTACATCATCAAGTAATGTACTGGTCCGCTCACAATGATCAGTGACTCAGATTGGGAACCATTACCTTCTTTTCCCCTATCTGCTTCACACCCTAGCACATTCTGACAGCAGCATTGTATGTTTGACATGGTTTTGATCTCTTTGATGTTGTAGTATTTATATCTGCACTACATCTTGCAATTCTATTGTCGAATTAGTTAGCTCTTCCTTCACTTTTATTAGAGTAGTGATGGGAGTTGCTTTTGCACTCCCACTTTTTATTCACAATGGCTGTACTTTTCAGTCCCATTGACCAACTCTGTGTTCACTGATTGGACATTTTAAAACTATCTATTCCTGCATTTATTTCCTTGCCACAAAAATTGCATTTTACTTTGTTAGGCTTTGGCAGTAATTCACGTGAAGTCTCTTTCCCTTGGCATTGTGGATGCAGCTGAAACTGTGATGAAAATAGTGTGCCATTGATACTCACAGTGTGATGCCTGCTATTGGAGATGGTTGTACTTGATTTTGGTTTCAAAATGTACCTTTCAATTGTGCCCTATCTCGCCGCTGTGGCTCTTCTGTGAAATCAGACTTTGTTGGTTGTCTTCTGTGAAGCTGCCGCAGAAAAAGGGAAAACAAGGGTTTTTATTTTCCTGTGAGTTGTATGAACAGATGGCAGAGTCTAACTGACGTGACCCATGACTCGTGAGTCAGACTTGCATCTGTTTGACTTGAAAGTCCATGTCATGCTTGGGACTCAAACACCCAGTCATGACTAGGTGCAAAGTCGGACTTGGAATTTAGCTGACTAAACCTGGTTTCCTCATGGAGCCTACTCAGACTTGCAAGTCCAAATTGACTTGGCTGGATCTGAGAACACTGCTAGTACTGTTGTTTGGTAGTTTAGGGGTGAGCTTAAACGTTTTAACTTCATAGACCATAGAGGGTTTAAGAATTATTTGGACAATTACTGGTGAAGTACTCTAGTTGTATGAGAACAATTTTTTGTATGTTCTATGTCAGGCTCATATATACCTTGGTCTCATCTAGGGTGATTATTTTCAACTGCAATTTTTTGTTACTTACCAATCAAATCCCATCTTGGTGTTTATCTTAATGTTGATGCTATAATTCTGAAGTTTTGTTTGGGACACTTGATATTGTACTTCCTGAGGTGTCTGTAGTTCCTTAAGTGTGGCTAAAAGTGCTGAAAAAGGTATCGAGTTATAGTACATGATGTTTTGTTGATTATTCTGTTCGATAGAAATCATTGTCTTTGCTGAAGTGACTGTTTGCTCTCTTTTTCCAATGTAATTGTTTTTCAGTTTATCAATTAATGAATTACATGCACTGAACATTGAAGCTTGCAAGCAGTTTTTGTGTTTTAAATTGCAATATAGATGCTAGGGGCACCATCCTTGAGTACTTGTTAGTTTTATATTTCTCAGAATGCTGTTTGGGATCTTCTGGTCTTTAAGAGAATGCCTCTTAATTTTTATGCTGGTAAGATAGGCTTTAGCTGGTCTCCTTTTATTTCTGAATTTCACTGTCCTTTATCCGGTGAATCAACTTAAAATAGCTTTTAACTTGGGATTAGTTTTTAACTGACTATATTTGGTTATTGATAACAGTTTGACAAGTCCTAGATACAAATTTTCAAGTGAGTTATTCGATGGATGTTTCTGAAAATCAGAGTAGTCATTTGTCTCTTAAAGGTGGTAATTTGAACATTGAGGAGCATTCTGAACTGCAAGTTCAATTTCCAAAGGAGCTTTTTATTGTAGATGAAAGAAAAAATAACAACGGAAATGCCAACATGAAAGATCTGTATGTTAATGCACAAAGTGCGACAAGCAATCCCGTTGAAGAAGGTTTGAATGCAGATGATATGGGGGTTAGTGTTGACATGGTATATTTAGAGAATTTTCCAGTAGAAGACTTGCAGCATGCTTTTGAAGCAGGTTTGCATATTGATGGTGTAGAAAAGCAAGACTGCAATGGCAATCAGAGTCAGATGGTTCTCCTGGTTTCATGCAAAGATGAGGAAAAAGAAGTGCACAAAGGATCCCCCCAAACTCCCGAACTAATTTCTGCTGTCTGTGAAGAACAGTCAAGAATGGAACAGAAGAAACCTTCTGTAGATTCAGTAGAGTTGGCGGTGTGCCAGACTCTGTTAAAGAGTGCAAGCTTTCCATGTTCTGTGCAGCAATCTCTGTCATCCACTGACAAGTCTAATGAGAAAGCTGAGAAGACCAAGAATGTGATTGTGGGTGGTGAGCAACCTTTTGAATCGAAGAATACAGTTTACGGTCGGACAAGTTCTCTTCCAGTAAGACCATTGTACTTGTCTTGTGGCAGTATCTTTTTAAACCCATAATCCATTGGTAGTTATTTTCAAGATTCAATTTGCTTTACAGACTTTTAGATGCCAGAACAATTTTCAGATCCTTTTGACTTATTTAAAATTAGGATTATACAAGCATGCGTATAGTGGGATCCAAGGGGAGTTTTTCTATATATGTTTTGTTGATTTAATTGCACTGAGAGAAGTGAGGTGCTCTTATAGTTTGGGGTAGAAGAGCATGAGTCATGTTACGAGTGTAATGGTAACTGGAATGAAAAGAAAACCAGTCTTTGACATCCTAATTTTAAGAAAAAAAATAAACTAGCATAGATTCATCATAACCCCAGATTGTTTTAAGTGGCAAGAGGTTTGCACCTGGGTTTCTTTTGATCCCTCTCAGTTCTTAATAGATTCAGGGTTAAGATAGATCTACGCTAGTAGCTTACTATTGTTTAATGCAATCCTTAGGTATTCTTTCTATTTTTGGCTAAATAACTGCAGTTCTGTGTCTGCTACTTTTCAGTCTTCTTTCAAAATAATATCAGCAATGCGAGGAGGTCAAGAACAGAATGGTTTGGGCCCTAGACCCAAACTTTCTCTGAAATGGGCACCTGATGTTCAAGAACCTCAGATCAGTTCAGTTTCTCATACTGTTAAAAATCATCGGTGGCACCAATCAAAAAAGAAGGATCGCAAACACAAGCACAAAGGGAAATCAAGTCATACAAGTGGAAGCAATAAAAATGACAAGAAACATCATTCCAAGCGAAGCTACAATAGCGATAGTGGTCGTTCAAGGTTTATTTGTTTAACCATTTGCTGGATATCTGCTTTATCTGTGTGCTTGCTGTAATCACTTCTTTCACTATGTTGTGCAATTGATTTCCTAAGAGTGGTTTTTGCAGATTGTGGTCTTCATCTTTTGAGAAGAGAATGTTGGTAGATGTTTGGGCTTCAAGGAACTCTATGCTAGTGCTTGATAAAACTATTGGTTGGGAGACTCCTATGTTCAATATGAAGATGGAAGAGGATGATGTTCTGCTCAATATGCCTTGCAAGCATTCCTGTGGGAAAGGGCGCAGTGATTTTTTAGTGAAAGGTTCGTCCGATGCAGAATTTCCATCTCAAGGTTTCAAATGTGCCAGTCACTTTGGGCGCACTCTTCAGAATAAACACATCACATATGCTGAAGCTGCATGATAATCATTTGGGTGGATCTTCATCCTTGTGCTGGATGTTCTGATCACAGGCTGTTTAGGTTATATTGTTATTTTGAAGATGGTTTGCTTGATGTGGTCTGAAACGTCAATGGACTGTGTTGTTGTCAATATTTCTGTGACTTCTTAATTCATATAATGCTGTTTAGATTTAATAAGTCTTGTTTTGAGATCATGTATGTCATGTGGTAATTGGATGATTGTTTCGCAACTATAATGTATTTATCTTTTTGTGTCATTTTTCGTGGCATAGAAAGTATCTTAATCACAATGAAGAGGTGAAGTTCTCGTTGTGTATTAATTATTAAACTGATTTCTATAGTGGTTACTCTGTCAAGAAAGCCGCATAGGGGATAAGATAGAGTATACCAGCTCTAACAAGGGGTCCCATTCTCTAAGAAAACGAGTAACTAATATATGTAATTTTTTAATAAGAACCCAGGAATAGCATTAAGGATGCAAGCATCTTCCTCTACAGTCCGGTTGAGGGTATCAAAGTCAAAAGGACATTCTAGTTCATGTGTTCTATGTGGATTGGTTTATTAGTTACTTATTGCTAATATCATCCACCAATGATTACACAATAATCTAGAAAAGTTCGAAAACTTCATATTTAAATATCTATACATATATCATATTTAAATATCTATACATATATCAAGTGAGATTAATGTGCCATTTACTTTCATGAAGTTACTATATTTGTCTATTGGCACCAGAATATGGTAATTTGGATTACATATTGGCCACAGATTCTTTTTCTTTCCCTTTTCCTTTTATGTTCAGGATCCATGTATGAAACTGGGAAGAGACAGCTGAAATTATTGATATGTGATAATTGATGTCAGTAGGATAGCATTGATGATTACTGGGAGATGAAAGAGGTACAAAAATGAGCATTCAACATCTTTTGAATACTTTGGAAGATTGCATTTTTCTGGCCATTTATTATTCAAACATTTTGTAGGTATAGACAGATTTCAGTTGGTGTACATAGGCAGTTATCTGGATTTTTCAAGTTGTTTTGGACTTGGTTCTTAACCATGTTTGTGCCTTGATCTGATATCTTCTATGCTGTTGTTCTAGAGTATTTGTTAGTTGTTTCGTTGAGCTGAAGTTTTGTTGCCTCGAGCTAAAGTTTTTATTTGTACCCACTAAAACTAGAAGTCTCAAGTCTATGGATTCTGGTTAGTAGTTGTAAAAAAGCACATCTGGCATAGTAATATAATAATTGCCTGATGATTGATGTAGAGCTATGAAACTTTTGACGAACTATGAACCAAAAGGTTTTTCTGGGTTTGAAACTATGTGTCTGCAAAAGTTATGTGATTATCAGTCCCAGAGTAAATAACAGCGTAACACGACTCCTTGGCAAAATATGCTCATCTCTCGTTCATAAAAGAATACAGGTCGTGTATTAGGGTTGTACTTACACATGCATGGCTTCAAACAGAGTTTGTGTAAATCCAAAATTAAGGGAAAACTATATCCAATTGTTGTTATTTTTGTTGGCTCTTGAATGGAGGCTATTGCAGCAAAATATAATTGCTTATAATTGCTTCTGCAGCCTGTAAGAAGACTCTTTGTATTGTTGGCACCAATGATTTTACAGCAGCCTGTGGTTTTACTGAACTGGATGTAAAACAATAGTACAACAATTGCCATCAACATTTCAAAAACATTTAAGAGATGAGGCATGCTTTGAGGGCAACACCCTTGGAATAGCAAAACTTTAAACATTGTGCATTTCTAATTTAAAAAACTGTGTTGCAACATTAGGTTTACTGAATCTCTTTCAGAATCTAGTTTGAAAAAAATGTCTTATATTTCATTATTGAACAATAAGAATATATTAATATAGTATATTAATCTTGGCTTTATTTTCAAGAGATTCTATGTATTTCTTGCAAATGGAAATCTTGGGTAGAATCTATATGACAAACTTTGATTTTTTGACTTATCCTAAATGAAACATAGGAGCTATATCATTGGCTGTAGCATGACAAACTTTGATTTATAACTTTTGACTTATCCAAAATGAAACATAGGAGTATATCATTGGCTGTACAGCATTGCCTTTCTAAGTGACTTTAATTGAAGCATCGATCAAGAAGTCCCCAACCAAAATGACAAGAATCGTGTCATGAGAAACACGAATGTCGGGTTGTGCCCTTCCCACCAGCTATGGAGGGATAGGTGATAACCTACTTGGATAGAACAGATAAATAATCTGAAGTGA
>ML792248.1:0-15191 GCA_009831015.1 Picea engelmannii | reverse complement strand
TATATAAATTACTATAAATCTTGGTACAATGTTATAATATTCTATAAATTATTAAATCTCATGTTGTTGTCGTGATACATAAGCATGACTATAAATGTGAACCCGTGTCCACCAACCCACTCACCTTGTCACATCTATTTTATTCTACTATATTTTCATAAGTGCATTTCATTTCCTTTGGTGCAATAACTTAATATATATAGTTTTATGTGTATTTATCATTATATAAAGGTAGGGGTGAAACTTATAAAAAACAAGCCATGTTAAAATAATAGTTTGATTATTTTCAAAAGATGATAAAGCTATGCAAACAAGACTCATAATTAAACTAGAAAAAATGATCCAAATAATATCATGTAATCTATTTTTTTGATGATTATTTTCAAAATATGGAAAAGAAATGCAAACAAGACAAATGGTTACCCTTAAAAAAGTTCTAACAATGACATTTACTTCATTTGTTTGAGAAGAAGTGGAAACACAAATTTAGTTTTAGAAAATTAGTTATTTCATTTGTTTGACAAGTGGAGACAAAAAATTAATTTCAAAAATTATTCACTAATGTAATTTATTCTATTTGTACACAAGTATGATAATTTATATATCCAAGTTTCTATGGATTTATAATAATTGTTATAATTAATTTTACTTAAGAAAACCAACTTCTTTGTACACACATATCGAAGTTTTTATGGATTTATAATAATTTTTATATTTACTTTTAATTAAGAAAACCAACTCCATTGTACAAACACCTTATAAATTCATTCAATGATGTCCTCCAACTCCATTATACAAACACCTTATAGATTCATTCAATGATGTCCTCTCCAAGACATTGACAATGGATATTATTGACCTTAACTAATTTGTAGAATGTCGTGTCACAAGTGATGACGATGTCCTCCAAGTGATGAGACATGAAACACCTTATAAATTCATTCAATGATGTCCTCCAACTCCATTATACAAACACCTTATAGATTCATTCAATGATGTCCTCTCCAAGACATTGACAATGGATATTATTGACCTTAACTAATTTGTAGAACGTCGTGTCATAAGTGATGATGATGTCCTCCAAGTGATGAGACATGATTTGAAACTAGGCTTATGGGTTGTGGGCCCACTGTACTTTTGCTATGCCACTTTGATGTTCTTTCAATTTTGTAATATAATTTCAAAGAAACACAAAAAGAAAAATGTGATCCAATAAAGGAGGAAAATAAATTTGAAACAAATAGATGATTAATGTATCAAACAATGCATTAACTCATTCTAAATAAGTTGGTGCACCAACCATTAATCTCAAAATTGGCCTACAATTTACTGATCTGGCTAGTAGGTTATAAGAATTCAAGTCTCCATAATGCACTCATGGTAAGATTCTACAATCTTCCATCTTCTTGGCTCAACTCTCTTCACATTGATTTATACGAGTTGTATCCAAGATAGTATCACCAAATAATTGTACCAACAATTAAGTTGATCCGAGTAAATTAAATTTTAACGGTGCCATGCATCACTTGTTTAGAATAGAAATCATTATTTAGAATAAAATATGCTCTCAAAACACAAAATATGAAATATGAAGTGTTGATCATTATAGCTTATAAATATGTATGTGTTATCCTTTTATGTGATGATGTAATATGGTGAATTTGTTCCCCCAAATTTTCATCTCAAACAATTGTTTTGATCGGTCAACTAATAACTCGGTAAAAATATTCCTTATAGTCAATGTCATCTTCTCTTTGGTTATCTTGACTTGTAGCTTCATCAACTCCTCTACAATTTATCCATCAAATGATTGATGTAAAAAAAGATAGATCTACAACTTAGTACTATAGAGATCTTGTCTCGTGGATAGTGTTGATGTCGTCATACATCGGCTTCAAAAAAATAAAATACATATAACAAATAATAATAGTAATACTAGTCCATTGGATGTAGCTTGGGTGGTTGGGAGAAATAATTGTTACCCTCCCCACCCAAGTTCAATTCCTTGTGAGTGACATGTGTCCTTAAATGGGTCTATAAGATGCTCTTGTTGTTGAGCCCCCAATATTCTGTATCGAGCACCGTATATGAAAAAAATAAATTAATATCCATATTAATGACTTTCAAATTTACTATATGCAAAGTATTTATGTAGACATTTCAAACCTACTAACATGAGGATGAGAAAATTAAAAAAAACAAAAAAAAAAAACAATAAACAATGAATTAACTAAGAAAAGTCACACTACCAACTATAAATACAAGAAACAAACAAAAACAAAGAGACACAAAAAGTTAAAGTTAATATAATAATAATTGGATTTGAACCTGTGACCTCTTAAGAGGAAACACATGTTCTTAACCATTAGGCCCACTTAGGCTGTATGAAAATAAAAAAAGGAAAAAAACTAAAATTAATAATATATAGTAATATAATTATTTTTTCCGAAGGAAAAAAGTGTAGCTTTTATTAAAAGAAATACAAATTACATTTTGAATAATGCATGCATTTAGTCTCGATAAACCTTTCAACCCCAAGAGGAAGAAATATGCAGCAAAAAATGGCCCTCTAAAAGCGGCCCCTTTACAATTTGAAATCTACATGAAAAATAGCTACAAAACTTAGCCAAGAAGAAATTGCAGAGGCAGGCTAGAAGAAATCCTGAACGGACTAGGCCAAAGCAGAAAATAAACCCCTCAAGAACCAATATCAGAGTGACAACAAAACTAGGAGTCATGCATCCACGAAAGAGAAAGTCAAAAACTACACGCCCTAAATAGGACCTAAAAGTGTTGATCGTTGGCTCAAAATTAACACTACACGTCCAAAAAGAAAGGACCTCAAAGCTCTAACCCAAACACCCAAACAAGAAGCAACAACCCCAACAACCACTCCACAAAAACCAAAGCCTGAGAGGAGCACAGATCCCCCCGGCCACCAAATCCTATGAGAAAACCCCGACATTGCATTAAGCCCCGAATGAACCATCAGGGATGGATCAACTAGATACACCCACAAAAAAGCAACTAAAAAACCTTTACGCGCACCAAAAGGCTGCAACATCAAAAGACCGACACCTCGCAACCGACATATCAGACATCAAAGGACCAGATATGGATCATAAACCAAGGAAAAACCATCGCAAGGCACCAAAATGTGGACGATGCACCCACAACCATAGCAACAAACCAGAAAAAACAAGAAAGACTAGACCCGCATCGAGGAGAGCACGGTCACCACCAAGAAAACACCGGAAAGAGAAAAGGAAGATCATATCTACACCAGAGGGAGCACAACCACCACTTGAAAATAACTTCCCATTGTTCATCGATCCCATGAATGAAAAATCAAAGGGAAAGTGTGACAACATGAAGAAGAGTGTCACTCAGAACACCTGCAGACAGAAATGCGGCTAGAAAAACCTTAGCTGCCATCTTTCCCCCTATAATAATATAATTATAAAGAAATAAAATAAATAACATAAATAAAATAAATAAAAATTATATATAGTTTAAATTTTCAATTTTATTTAGTTAAAATTAAAATCAACATAAATCCTTCTTAAATATCACAAAATTTATATATCAAACAAATTATTTCTTTCCATACTTGATAAACCTCAAATTAACAATTCTCTTGACAGAATCATTTACGTATCATATTAACATATTATTATTTACTTTTTCTTTAATATATAGTTTAATATATATCTTGTTTTCCTATTATTTTTAGGAGCTTAAAATTTTTTCAATAATAATTAACTTATTATTTCATTTTATAATTATTAATAAATCCAAAATGACTTATAATTAACTTATTATTTTATTTTATAATTATTAATAAATCCAAAATGATATCATATTTACATATTATTATTATTATTTTTTTCAATTTAGTTTAATATATATCTTGTTTTTCTATTAGCTTAAAAATCTTTTGAACAATAATTAATTTATTATTTCATTTTATAATTATTAATAAATCCAAAATGACTTATAATTAACTTATTTTATAATTATTAATAAATCCAAAATGATTTCAGATTGTCCTCTTTACCAAAATAATTTTACCCCAAAAACCATTGTTCCATAAGCTCTTTGTAATACCCAAATCATACTTGAATATAACAAACAATGTGCCTATACAATTGAGTATTACATTATCTTATTTTTTTAAACTCTTTCTAATACCCAAATCATACATATAGTAGACAATGTGCCTATACAATTGAGTATTACATTATCTTATCTTTCTAAACTCTTTCTAATACCCAAATCATACATATAGTAGACAATGTGCCTATACAATTGAGTATTACATTATCTTATTTTTCTAAAGTTCTTAGCTTCATTATTGAGTAGTGGAATTCATTTATATATTCTAATATTTTTTCTATATTTTATTTTACAACTAATTTATCTATTGGTCTCTTTTATTGGTCTCTTTCATAACCTATACGGTAAAATCATGGCTTCATAACTTTTGGAATTTTTTCAAACTTGTTCATCACTCATCACTTTTCCCATTCCATAGTATATCATTTTAAATATGTTTTTTTTAATATTTTATTATTATTATTATTCAAAATATGAATTTTATATCAATCAACAACTACCTCTATTATCTAGTTTATCATGAAGGTAACCATGAAGTGGATTCATCTCTAGTTCAATGTATTCACAACCCAAATGTCTTGCAATTCATGATGCATTATTGTAATGGTTTTATAACCATTGAGTTAAAAGTACAAAATAGATGTCATTGAAGTGCATTCAACTTATGGTTAAGAAGGATGATCATGCCATTTAGAAATATTTGTTATATCGATTATTTCCTCCCTCCAAATAATTTTTGAAAGTTTATTAAATTTTATTGTATGGGTAGAATTTATATTTTTAGGGGTTTTTATTTTTACAATGTTATTTTTTATATTAATAATGTTTTTGGTTTGATATTTCTTATTACAAGCCTATCCAATAAATGCTTAATTATCTATCTTTGATCTATGTACTATTAGCCCATTCCACTGCTGCTTTATTCGTCGTAGCAATGCAGTCCAGTCGCTCTATATACGTGTATGATTAGTTCTAAAATGTGATATCTCTATACACGATCCATCCGGTGCTATCTGACACACCACATTAAATAGCCTTCCTTTACACCTTCTATTCGCCATTTCACAACCTAGTTGAATAGTGCTCCCTCCTTTTGTGATCCCATTACTACATATAAACATAAGCACCATCATACATGAGTTTTAATTAGGAAATAAAAGTGTGATGTTTTTTCTTCAGTTAATGTTAGATGTTTACATATGTAATAAAGTCACTTTATTCACTTAGGTTAAAAGATAGTTTTTTTAGTTATTATTAGCATTTACGGTTTTGAACAAATATAATCTCTCAAACTCTATATAAGTGAGATGGATCTCACTGTAATTGTTTGAAGCATTTTCATAATATAATAATGTGTTATTGTGTGTAATCTCATATTTGTTCTCGGTGATGTGGCTCATGTAGAACAACATGGATATTGGATATCATGTGGATGTGAAAAGTCGATACTTGTAAATTTAGTAGTAGTCATTTTCATATAAGATGTAGCTGCCAAGGAAGGAGTTGTCGTTTTCTTAGATGTCTAGCCTCCATCCAAGCCACCACCTAGTCATTGTTCAAAGAGCCCAATGTCCAACATCCACAAGATATAAATCCAATCGAAGAAACTTATCACACAAATGTCATATATCAATT
This sequence comes from Picea engelmannii, assembly GCA_009831015.1. NCBI lineage: Eukaryota > Viridiplantae > Streptophyta > Pinopsida > Pinales > Pinaceae > Picea > Picea engelmannii. The sequence goes on along the minus strand of ML792248.1, from coordinate 9,440 downwards.
TGTAGTTTGAAATTTCAAGCAGAGGGATAGTACAATGGATGAATTAAAAGGGGGAGTTGTCATATCAGTTGGAAGAATCTGCCATCGTATAAACTTGCCATATCAGTTGGAAGAAGCCACCATCGTATAAACCTGCCATATCAAATTATAAAAGACAACCACTTCGCATCATAAAGAAATTATTGTCCATCGTATTGATACCCATTGTACAACAATCACCATGTTGTACGATTCATGGTATTGTTTCCTATTGTACTGTAGTCCCCAACCCTAATTTGTAGAGGTATATTCTAGAATTTTCCTATTAGTTTCCAAAAAGTTTAGATACATAAATTTCTAAGAATGGAAGGTGAACATTAGTATGCAATTGATGAACAAAAACTTGTGGGGAATAGTAAAGGGACATGAGTAATCATATACATATCAAAATAAATTACTGGGATGGAAAATTTACAAAATTGAGAAGAACTGTGACCTCAAAACGAGAACTCTAGCTCTTAAAACCCATATTTTTGCATCAAAAACACCAAAGGCGACCCTTGAATAAAAAAGTGGTGCTACTAGAAACACCTTTTTTTGTGTGAGGGGGAGGGGGGTTTAAACTACAACATTTTTTCACCATGGCCTTAAATCCCAGTAAATTTATAAACAAAAAATGTAAAATCAACCTCCGAATAAAAAAGTGGTGCTCCCAGCATCCCCTTTTTCTTTTTTCTAAGTTAAAATTACAACTTGATTGAAATTGTGGCCTTGGAAACCGATACCATTCCAAACTAAAATCTTAAAAATGACCCCTAAAACAAACATTGGTGCTAGTAGTAGCACTTTTTTTTTTCAAAGTTAACATTGCAACTTGTTGTTAATGCATTCATTCAACATTGTACATTGAAGAGTGAGAGAGATCTAGAGTGTTGAGTCTATAAACCCTAGAAATTGGTTTGAGTAGTACAGACGATGGTGCGGGGGGGGAGGAGGGGGGCACGACAACCCGCTCCAAAGGAAGATGCTTTATGTTTTCAAGCAATGATAGTCTAAGTTCATCAATAAACTAGATGAGAATCTCATAGTCTTGCTCCCTCCTTCGTTGTCTGGAAAGAAAGATTTAGCTCTTGTTGATTGTGGCTTGATCAGTCAATTCGCGAGTGTTTTTCCATCTCCAAAAATGGTAGCAATCTGGTTGGAAAAAAACCGGAAGCCTCTCATCAAGGGTTATTTGAATCACTTCTTTGTGGAAGGGTTTTTTTTGGCCTTTCTCTTTGAGCTCAAGGAAGATCAAGATATGATCTTTCATAGTGGCTCGTATTTTTTAGGAACAAGGGGGATGTATCTCAATAAATGAACAATTGATTTCAGTCCTGGAAATTATATCCCCTCCACAGTTATGGTGTGGATTTGGTTGTCACACCTCCCTCTTCATTGCTAGAGTGACGATGCTTTGTGTTGTATTGGGAACTCCATCAAGAGATATATTAATCGAGTCGAGCCAAAAGAGAATATTTTTTCCTGTGCAAGGATTTTTGTTGAAGTAGATTTTGAAAACATGTGCAACAAATTGATTATGAACGACTCCCTTTTAAATGCAATTTTTTCCAGGAATATGGGAATTTTGTGAAAAAATGTAAGAAGTCGGACAAGTCCAATCCCTCTTGCGTGAACAAGGAAGAACAAAGGCAATATGTCTCACAAAAATTTGGTATGAGTGAAAACAAGAACCCACCCCTTTCTGGTTCAAATATTGTTCCATCTCATGGAGGCTCGAAACCCTCGCCAAAAATCCCTAGAAACCTTAGAAATGTGTGTCGTCTTGAGGATCCATCCACTAAAAATAGCTTTGAAGATTTGTCTCAAAATGTGGATCTTCTTGAGGATGGATATCTGGTCATTCTTGGTGGTACTTCGTCCAATAAGGAGCCTCCTTTAGTCCAACCAACTGTTGGATCCCCTTTGGCGCATATTGGTGTTCCCATAAAGTAGCACAAAGATAAGAAAACTCTCTTTCATGTCTTCGTGAAAGCAGTTATTTCCCTTATAGACTCCAATACAAAGGAAATGGATTTTTTCAAGGATGCAGAAGTAGCTTTTTCAAAAGCAAAATACAAATAAAAAAATGAGAGTATAGGAGAAGAAGAGTTGGAGAATAGGGCATCTGAGGAAAACCTTCCTAGACAATCTAGGAGAAAGGCATCCAGAACAATGCGAGAGGAGAAAGCCAGTAAAGATATATTGTTGGGTTCACAACAAACAATTCCAAAAATGATGGGAGGATCCAAGTCTTCAAAAAATTATGGAGGAAATGGTGTTCCCATCCAAACCCTCCTAAATAATTATTTTGGGCTCCTAGAATTATAGGGGTTTAAGCAATGACCTCGAGCTTATTGTTGTTAGAGATTTAATTTGATCTGAAAAAACTCTAGTGATGCCATAATCTAAGATTCTAGAGGGGCCTCTGACAGTTTGTGCACTATCTGGAATAAAAAAGAGGTAAGTTTATAATTTACTTTCAAAACCCAGCATTGTATTATAACTAAATTTAGATCCAGGCAACTCAATAATTTTCTTTTGGTTATTAATGTTTATATGCCAATTAACTCAATGGAGAAAACCATGTACCAGAGATCCCTACAAAGTCTAAAAGAAACTGAATTCTTTGTGGAGTGTATAATAGCTTGTGATTTTAATGTCATTAGAAACAACACAGAAAAGAGGGGGGTACTTTGGCAGGGATCCCTTCCATGAAAAGATAGGGAAACTAATTGGAGGGTGGGACATGTTAGATATTAATCCTCAAAGAGGGAAATATACTTGGTCAAACATGTGATCTGGGTTGGAGCATATTGTTTCCTTCTTAGATCCTTTCCTTGTTCATAGCAATTTCCTCAATTCAAACTCATCTTTAAAATATTATATCCTCCCCTCCCTCATCTCCAATCACAAGCCTATTTCTCTGCATATTCATGAAATCCCTGAATATGGGCCGCTTCCTTTTCATTTCAATCCTTTATGGATCAATCATCAAGAAGTGTATGTGATGGTTGAAGGGCACATTTCTAAGGTGTAATAGGGTGAGGGATCTTCTCCCTCTCCCTCCTTCAAGCTTCCCACTCATGTACAAAGTTGTATGTGTGAACCCATTGTTGTTGCTATTGATCCTCCTCTCATTGTCATCGTCTCTGATTCACATACAAATATTTTTAGGAACATATATATAACAAATTGAAATTATAAAACACACACATATATAAATAATTTGTACTTTACAAAAACTAAAATTAATTTATTTTTGCAAAAAAAAGTGGAAAAGTAACTAGTGCTCCCAAAATAGAAACTACACAATGCAATGGGTGCACTATCTCGTAAAAAAGCATCATTGTGTTTTACGGTTGTAATAACGCACTTGTTCCCCATGGTTATTGGAGCACCAACATGTATTTTAGTGGTGTGTTGTGTTCTATAACGTAGCGGGAATGAGGTGTCCCAAAAGATGCACCGCTATGCCTTTTTACCTTGATTGTTTTCTAGGTGGTGCAATTGGTTACACATAATGCATTGGTCCTATGTGATGCTTGGAGCACTAATATTTCTTTAATGGTGTAGTGATGTGTATAACACCAGTCATGAGGCATTGGGTACAACGCATCGATATTCTCATTATTAAATGTTTGGTGTGGTGTTGTGTTGTGCACTGCACTCGTACATTTAATATATTGAGACACACCGGTAAAGGGGCATCCCATAAGACACACTGATATGCTAAATTGTTAAATATTTGGCACGATGTTGTGTTGTTTAGAACACCAATTTGTTTTGTGGACTTTGGAGCACTGCGAGATAAATTTTGTTTGTTGGGAATAAGGTGGCGTGATGAGTAAATTTGAATGCATCAGTGCTCCAGTCATCTTGGAGCACCAACATTGTTTTTAGAAATGAGTTACATATTATATAATGCATCGGTAACGGGGCATCCAGAAAGAAGCCCTGATATGATAAGTCATTAATATTTTTCTTGGTGCAGTTTTGTTAACATCATCGGTGTGTTTTGTGGACCTTGACGCACTGCTAAAATACATTTTATGTGTTAAAAACTGGGTGGTGCAATTGGTTAAAGGGAACGCACCGGGGCTCCATTGTTCTTAGAAAACTAGTGGGTTTTGCGCGATGTATTGTATTTTAGGACACATCGGTAACGAGGCATCCCATAAGATTCATATCTATGTTAAATTCTTAAATAATTAACCTAGTGTCGTGCCACTAACAACACCAACGCGGTTTGTTAACTTTGGTGCACTGTTAGGTTAATTTGTTTTGTTGAAAACTAAGAAGTGAAATTTGTTAATGTGAATGCACCGATGCTCCTATTTTCTTGGAGCACTAACATTTTTTTAGTAGTGCAGTGTGTTGTATAACACACTAGTAATGGGGTGTATAGGAAGATGCACCATTATGTTTATTTTTCAAAATTTGGCGCGGTGTTGTTTTGTGAGCGGAGCCGGTGTGTATGTTTATAGTATACACATCGAGTTGGTGTTTCCTGTATATTTATAATATTCAAGGAGGTGGTGCTTCCTATATATTTATAGGACACACTAGCTTTAGGGAAAGCCAAATCATTCAAGCACACCACGCAGAATTGAAATAAATAAATAAATAGCCAAATTTCGGGCCAATTTCAAATTTTAATCTGATGAAAATGAAAATGAGAAGGTAATAAAAAAATTTCCTGGGATCTTCTGTCCCCGGGAGGCATGGTTCCACTGTAGAGAAGAAATGAGAATTCACGGTATTTTCGAAAATTTGGAAATGTGATGAATCTACTAGTGGAGTTATCAAACTAACTATAGAGCACTGCAAATGGGGCGATCTTGGAAGAAGAGTGAGCATCTGTGCTTTTCTAAGAGTTTGAAAGCACATATGAGATTACAAGGAGAATACCTTGTATCAGAGGTTTTTATGAGACCTCCCCGAAAAATTTATCCTTTCTCTGATTATAGCGGAGGTTGTTAGCAAAGGCAGGTGGTTGGAGACTTTTGCAAAGGTTTTTTTTTACCAATGTTCCTGTAAGGAACATATGCCTCGATGCACATATAAATTATGGCACCCTAATGCACATATAAAAAATGACACCTCAGTTCTTAACTAGTTAGAAGCATTGTCATGCGTTATAATAAAAAAATAAGAACCGAATAAAGCACCCCGATGTCGTTGAACATTACGACCCATTGTGTCTCCCTGTCATTAGGTGCACAGTGATAGGATAAATAAATAAATAAATACCAAACTGATTTCTATTATTACACTTCATCATGTGCTTCCAAACTCTCAAGAAAGCATCGATGCTCGCTCTCCTCCCAAGGATGCCTTGTTTGTAGTGCTCTATAGTGAGTTCGATAGCTCCACTGATAGATTCCATAGATTCCACACATTTCCAAATTTTGGAAATTACCATGAATTTTCATTTCCTCTAAACGGTGGAACCATTCATCTTCAGGAAATAAGAGTCCAGATAAATTATTTATGACCTTTATATTTTCATTTTCATCCGATTCAAATTTGAAATTGGCTATAAATTTGACCTTTTTTTCAAAAAAAATTCCAATTCCACGCGATGTGCCTGAATGCTTCATCTCACCCCAAAGTGGTGTGTCATGTGCATTAATGCAAAAAAATAACCACCACTAGTTCATATACTATAACAATATGCACCGATGCCATTCAAATAAAAGCACTACGATTAATTTTAAAAACAAAATAACAGTGTGTTTTTTGTGACGCCCTATTATCGATGCACTACAAAAGACAATGGTCAGTGAACCAACATTTCAGTGCTCTAGGAACACTAGATCACTGGTGCATTTCATTTAACAAAGCACACTAATAATATTGCATTTCATAAAATTTAGCGTAGTTGTGCATCAATTTTAACCAAATGCACTGGTGTTGTTAAAAGAACCGCACCGAGAAAAATAATGAACCACTTTACATAGTGGGGAATCTTGTTAGATGCCCCATTTTCGGTTATCTATACAAAACAATGCACCACTAAACAAAATCTTGGTACTCCAATAACATGGTAGCACCGGTGCATTCATATTAACTCATCACACCGCTTAATTTGCAATAAAACAATTTAACCTAGCAATGCCCCTAGGTCAAAGACATGCACTAGTGTTGTAAAGAGCATGACATCGGGTCGAATATTTCACAATCTGACAGTGTGGTGCATCTTATGGGACACACTACGAAAATACGTGTCAATGTGACAATATATGTGGTCCATCGATTCGTAAAATCTAATGGTACTCACAGGTGTGTAAGATTTAACAGTATGCACCAATGTTGTTTGAAGGAAATCACGGTGATGAATTATAAATAATAAACATAGTGTTGCGTCTTTAGTGACGCCCCGCTACCGGTGCGTTATAGAAAAGCGCACCACTAAACAACATGTGGGTGCTCTGGGAACAATGGTGCATTGGTTCTTTCAATTTTACAAAGCGCACCATTGAGCTTAGAGCCCATAAAATTTATTGTAGTGGTGTGTCTGTGTCAACAAAATGCACTGGTGAATTTTAATGAACTGCATCGAGAAAATATTGAACAACTTGGCACCACACCACGGAACAATATGTTGATGCTCTAAGAATATGGAAGAACTTATGCGTTCAAGGAATCAAGTGCACCGCTAAGTTTGTAGTACATAAGATTTAGCATAGCAGTTCATCCATGTTAATAAAATGCATCGGTGTTGTTAAAGCAACCACATCAAGAAAATATTTAATGGCTTGGCATACCAGGGCATCGGTTTGGATGCTCCATTGTCGGTGCTCTACACAACACAACACACCACTAAACAAATTGGTGGTTCTCCAATAATAGGGTAGCCTCGATGTGTTAGTATTAACAAATTACATCGTTTAAATTGCAATAAAATATTTTAACCTAGTGGTGCCCCTTCGTTTACAAAACATATCAGTGTTGTGAAGAGCATGACACCAGGCCAAATATTTCACAATTTAGTAGCGTGATGCATCTTATGGGACACAACACTAAAATCTGTATCATGCGACAATAAACGTGGAGCACCAGTGTGTGATAGAAACAACACGGCTTGGCGGTGCTATTTTTATGATATATAGCATCAATTCTGGTGCATAGTGATTGTTTTAGGTGCACCGTTTACTTTTCTATAATGTTTTGCAAACATAATTAATTTTGTTTTTTTTAAATACAAGTTCTTTATATATGTGTGAGTTTTATAATTTCAATTCATTTTATTTGTATGTGTGTGTGCATAAAAATATTTGTATGTGAATCAAAGACAACAACAATGAGAGGAGGAGGAGGAGGAGCAACAGGTCAAAATGTACAACTTTGTACGTGAGTGGGAGGCGTGGGAGAGGGAGAGGGAGTTGTTCATTTTCCCTATTACACCACAGACACATGCCCTTTTCATGGATGTTGGCCTCCTCAAGTTTTATGAGGGGGTACATCCCTCAAGGGGAGCTCTCCATTGTTATAGTAGTTGATCCGTCGTTGGGATCATGATCAACATGCATTCAGATTCGGCCCTAATCAGTGGCATTAGCCCACAAAGGAGGATATTTATTTCATCATTGGGTTGTGTAGGAAGGGGGAGGTTTAGCCCTAGTTCCCTAATCTATTTCCTAGTGTTGTAGGAGATACTCGGCTAGCATATGTGTAGAGATATGTTAGTCTGGATGTTCTTTTTGCTTCGAGATTCCAAGTTATGGTGGTCAAATGCAAATGAGTTCATTTTGTAGATAGGAGGTTAAGTGCATGTGTTTTATTATCACGACATTGTCACACTTTACCTCTGATGGGTAGTGCATTAGTTTCCATTTGATGTATTATTAGATAGTTTAGTGTAAAGGCACTTATTGATTAGGTGAACATAGATTTTTTGAGACAATTTTGTTTTGCGTTGGATTGTTGTCGCGCCATTTTATTTGGGAGGAGATTCTTCCCATTCATGTCAAAGTTATTTACATTATTTTTTGAGAGTTTTCATGCCACTCAACCAGGAATACCCTACTTGCCTCATAGGCCTATGTTTGATGTGTGTATGCACATGTGGGGACAATTGTTTCCCAAGAGGGGCTCGTTGGATTGGCCATGTACCCCGATCGGTAGGGAGGTAAGTGGAATTTTGACTGGAGAGGAAAATCATGCCATCAATGTTGTACAATACCTGTACATAGGGATGGATTGGAGAGGATGTCCAAACATCCTATTTACAACAATTGAGCCACTAGATGAGATAGGTAATATTATCGTTATGTTTTGATAAATCTAGTTGCATATTTCTATGTCTTATTCAATGCACATGTAATTTATTATAACATTTTGTTTAATTATCTTATCGGTATTATCTATTTTTTTTCATATATTGGCACATATGTTGGGGATAAGCCTCCACAACAAGATGAGTATATGGAATATGCATAGGAGTAGCCTACAGTACATAGACCCTGCATGCCTCACAAGCCGAATCAGAGAGTCTATATAGAGGTGGTCGATCACCTATGTGGTGTTATGGTTATTCATGGAGTGGTACCCGCACTGGTTCGAGACATATTATGGGTACAAGAGATATCTACGATATGGATGACTCTACCTCGTGATATGACATAACTAATGTGTCATATTGTTGGTGTAGTCAACTTCTCCTTCTCATGTTGCTCATGATTCTACTCCATTTTCCTCATCACATAACGATCCATATCCTCTACACCACCACATAGTCCTCCTCCTATTGATCATACTTATTTTCCACATGTTTTTGCACCATCCGTCAATCCTCTTGCTTCCCCTCCATATGTTTTTGCATAATCCACGTCTGATCCTCCTCCTCCTCCTCCTCCTCTTTCCCCCCCTCCACATGTGTCTGCACCATCCACCAATCCTCTTATGCCTTCCCCTCCACATGTCTTTGCACCATCCACATTCGATCTTCCTCCTCCCCTTCCACATGTGTCTACATCATCCACTGATCCTCCTATTCCTTCCCCTCCACATGTTTATGCATCATCCATGTCCAATAATCCTCCCCCTCCTCCACGTGTATCTGCACCATCCATCGATCCTTTAGCTTCTCCTCCACACACTTTACCATCCATTGATCCTTGTCCTTCTCCTCCATGTGCGTCATCATCCATCGATCCTCCTCCTCCTCCTCCTCTTCCTCCTCCAGATGTGTCAAAATATTTTGATGCTTTGGACACTATGTTCACATCGGGTATTGTTGCATAGGTTGATATTGATGGAGACACATTCGATAGTGACATATTTTTGTCATTTATTTATGGCATAGGTGTTATCCTCATTTTTGGTTATCAAGATGATGACATGATAATGACATGGTGATAGAAGATCTAGCTCTTCTTTAAGATCATTTTCATGAAGAAAGTTACACTTGTCAATCT
>ML792247.1:261853-288906 GCA_009831015.1 Picea engelmannii | reverse complement strand
ATACCTTGCAAAATTTGATTATGAAGTTATGCTATTATAGTAAAAAAATCTACTTTATTTTTACATCTTGCCAAGCTATCACCCTCCAACCTGCAAGCAAGAATGAGATTGTCGGTACCTTGCTAGCCCCAATTAACAATTAGCTCACAAAGAGCCCCAATCAATAATCAATTCACAAAGAGGAAGCATGTCACAAGTCGGATTTGACCCTAAGTGGGGAAAAATAACTTGTCCTCCCTACCACTCAAGCTAAACCCAATTGACAAAATATTATACTTATATGTGCATATAGTCTCATTATCATGGCATAGATTCAATGGCTTGAAATAAATACTAATATATGGGACTACATTTGTAAATGGATTGAGAAGGGGTTATTGTGGTTTGATAGATTTAGTTGTTATTTTATCTTGGTCTTGTAAGTTGTTAAATGTCTATATTGAAATATAATTGTTGAATAGGTGATGTCAAATATTAAACAAAATATATAAGGAAATAATTAGATGAGTTGTTTATGAGTGTGAACCCTTTCCACTAAAAGTTAATATGAGTTGATCATGAATTTGTGTACAAAGAAATAGGGTTCAATAATTGTGAAGATTGTGTTTGAAGGTAAAATGAAACATATTTAATCCTACCCATGTAGGAAAATAGGAGTTAGATAATCAATACATGCTAAAGCCGATACTACATTGTAAAGCAAATATAATAGACTAGTTATGACTGGGAGTTGATTGGCCCTTAATATTTAATGGGATTAAAACCAATGTAAATGCTTGAAAAGTAAGACTTCAAGGTAAGTTTAAACCCGTATAGTTGCTTGATAGATGTTGGGTAAGTTAAGAACATGTTGGGTGATTTAAGAACAACCTGAGGTCGCAAGTTCAAATCCTGAGGGGGGTAGGGTATGTATACCTCCGTAGACTTTAGCACTCAAATAGTTGTGTTGGTTTGGTCGTGACCTTAAAATTAAATTATTATTACTATTAATTTAAAAGAAAAAAAAATCTTGTAAAAGAAAAGAAAAAAAATGAATAGAAGATTTGTTGCATGAAGTAAGTCCTCTATTTAATGAAACAGAAAGTCAATACATTATATCTTGCCAACAAAAAAAATTTATGAGACAACCTATAGAAGAAGGAATGGGAATGACTTGAGAGGTGCCTACTATGTCAAGAAAACTCTAAATATGTTCCTCGCCTATTTATCCACTGCTAATTATTGAAAGAAAATTGGAATTATTCATGATGCCTCATTCAAATTATAGATACTTAAGAAGCACTAGATTTGTTCAAAGCACTAGAAAATGTGAAGACTCAAGTAAAGGGGGATGATTAGGCCCTATGCCTCCCACTATCATTGTCATGGTTCGTTCTGGATAGCCCATAAAGTGGCCCTTTTCCAAGGGAAATGACTGACCATTGCCCAAGTCTAATCCAAATTGAAGAAAACTCTCTCTATAGGAAAAACATCGATCAAGAGAAAGGCCTCTAGAAGTATAGTGGCACTAATCATTGATTCAGAGAAAAGCCAAGTTTTTTTTCGATGGAGCAACAAAAGATAACCCAAGTGTAAGTGGGGTTGTGGACACCTCTATTGGGTTTGATATTTAGCAGCAAAGACACTCAAACATATATCAAGCAAGGGACACTAGGAATTTACACTCAAGAATCCCCAAAGTGGAAATTTTATTCAACCATACATTACCCATGTGTGTTTCTATTGTAGAATACATCACTTTATATAGAATAGGTGACCATAGAAACATCTCATAATAAGATATTCAGTTCAACCATCTCCATAACTATCTCTAATAATATCTCCTTGAATTTGTCAACTAATTCTATGAAATCTTCATCTCTAACTTCTCCCAATGTCCTCATATTCAATTCATACATAGTGATTATATGTGGTCTACTTCATTACAATTCAATCATATAATTTAGACATTATTGATCACAAGTAGGATTTAACTAATACTTGTGATTTCAATATTTAAACATCCTATGTCTCTTCCACAAGTCTTTTCAATTAGTACAATCTTCTTCTCCTTCTTCTATGGCCTTTGCCTTCAAACTTATTTAGTATTTATCTTTATGATTTATTTTAAATGTAGCAAAATACAAATAACATTTTGTTGATGTCAATATAAAAATTCACCATCCACTAGACTACATGGAACATTGTCCATTGGTTCTTGAAAAAGAAAATTCCCATACATGGTCCATACAAAATTCTCAAATCACAAATCTTTTCCACTCCCCCTTCATCGTCATCAATCATTATCCTCAATTTTATTTGATTTTCCATTAACCATTGCAATTCTCAAGTGGTTTTCAGCTTACCACAAGCCATTCATTACACCAAGAGGTTTTTGGTTGATAAGAAACCTTCATTTGTCACAAGTGGTTTCTAGTTTACCATGAACCATCAACAATTAGGTTATAAGGGTACACTTGCCTTATCAAGGCTTACAACTATTACATCATCATTTGACTCAAATACATAAAAAAATAAATCATCATACATGTTCATACGAGGCTAATCTAAGGCTTTTTATAGTATAGTACCATGACACTCTTCTTTTCCATCATCAAAACAATATTTATCAAAAGGATCATCACACTACTTAGGTATTTAATTTTTCTTGGATTTATTTCAATTGCTTTTGCATCTCAATTTTTGACACATGGTATTATCTTTCACTACTTGTTTTTTACCTTGCTACTTCATTCTTCTTGCTTTTGTTGTTTCACACTTTTTGAACTGTCCTTATCTTTTTTCTCTTCAATATTCCCTTGCCACTTGCTTTGTTTGTGCCTAGTTGTTTGTCTTCTTTCTTCACTTTCTAAGTTGTCTTCTTCTTCTTTCATATTGCTTTTGTTGCATCATATGTGTCAAATTCTATCCCTTGTTGTGTTTCATAGAAGATTGTCTTCTTCTTGTAAAAGATTTTCATCTTTATATCTTCATAAAACATTTCTTGAGAATAAATAATTTCTGCAAATAATTTCAAATAAATTTTGTGTTTAAATGCCCAAATTTTCTAACATCAACTCAACTTATAATATTTATTAGCTAAATTGTTGAAAAAGTATTTCTTGGGTGTTGGGTGCGGGGTTTATCGACTGATTTTTTTCCTGATGCACGAACTCCCTTCCTGCCTCCTCACACATGCCCTCCTCACCTGGAGGGGCCTCGGGGGGGGCTTCCTAGACACCTCCTTCTCCCTCCTCCTTGGATGTTGTAGCCTTTGCCTCACTAATCACCTCCTTCCCAAGTCGACCAAGAGTGCCCCTCCAAAGTTCGTGAAAAAACTGGATCAAATCCCATCTATTCAGATCCAAGGAAGCTCTAGATCCCTTGCCCTAAAATTTGCAAATCATGCTCTCATAGGTCAGTTCACTGGACTTTGGCCCTCACTGCGGGCTATGGCGATCTGGATTGACAAGAACTAGAAACCCCACTTGAAAGGAAACCTCTCGCACTTTCTATGTGGAAGAGGCTTCTTTTCATTTGTGTTCGAAGACAAATCAGATCGACATCTCATCTTCAGAAGTGGATTGTACTTTATGGGCTCCAGAGGTATGTATCTTAATAGTTGGACATCGAATTTCATCCCCGAGAACGATATCCCCAATGCAGTTCCAGTTTGGGTTTGTCTCCCCTTCCCCCACCTACATTGTTGGAACAATGAAACTATTTGTTCTATAGGTAATACCCTCGGGAAATATATAGATCGTGTCGAACCTAAAGATGGTCTCCAAGCTTGTGCACGGATCTGTGTAGAAGTTGATCTTGAAAAAGGCCTGCCTGAAGCTATTAACCTCACTCTGGATAAATGGACCTATCTACAACAAGTTGACTACAAACAACTACCTTTCAAATGCAAAATTTGTCACGAATATGGAAATTTTGCAAAGCACTGTCCCAAATCCCCCCTGAAACCCATCCTGAAGAATCTGATCAATAGCCACAACCTAAAAGGAAAAAATAGCAACGCCATGGCTAGAACCCTAAATTCATCCCCACACTACCCCTGCCTGAATCATATCAAGATCCAGAACCTTCCAGTATGAACTCGAACCAAGATCCACCCCGGGTGGAGTCACCCCCCTCACAGCCTCATCTTACTCCTCCTCTTGCATCTCCCATAAGTCACCCCTCTGCGCCTCCTTACCATGCCCCCTCATCCCCCCCTTCTCCCCTTCATCCTTCATCTCACCCTGAGGATGGAGAAATAGACCAAAGCTCAGAGGAAGGCTCTGACTCAGATACCCATGACTCCCCCATTAGAAAAGTGGGTAAAAAATACAATCTGCACAAGCGGGAAGCTTCATCCAGGAAGGAAATAGAACTCAGGAAAAAAACAACTCTCGATCAACATACTAAGAAAGAAACAAGGCAGACAAGAAATCAGAATGGATCCAACCCCCATAAAGGGGGGAACTCCAAGCCTTCTAAATGATACAAGCAATCTCTTGGAACTGTAGGGGACTAGGGAGCTGACACAAGCTCTCATTGATACATGACTTAATAAAATCAGAAAACCCTCATGTCCTTCTGCTCTAGGAGACTAAAAGGAAGGATACTAACATCCTTTAGGAAAAAAACTACATATGGCGTTCATGAAAAGGCGTGCAGTTAGCACAAGAGGAGCCTCATGAAGAATCTGCACCCTGTGGAATCCAAGTTTCTTCTCTCTACAATGATGGAAATCTACAACTCACTGGATCAGAACAGCCCTGCTTCACATTCCTACTGGTAAGACTCTAAATGTATTTAATGTGTAAATGCCTGTTATTTATCAAGAAAAAATTGAATGTTGGACCTCCCTCCAAAACCTTCAAGGGAGTCTAGACCCTAAGGATCTTATTATAGCTGGAGACCTCAACACAACCTTCCACCCTAAAGAAAATAAAGGAGGCACCTGAGTACGAGACCCCACTCGAGAGCATCTTGAGAATATCATATCATGTTTCCAACTAATTGACATAAAACCTTCTAATGGTCACTTCACTTGGTCAAACAGATGGATAGGGCCTAGGCATATTATTGCTCACCTAGATCGTTTTCTACTAAGAAGCTCCTTCCTTGATGAGTCTCTTTCCCCCTCCTCCTTCATTCTCCCCTGGATAGGCTCTGACCACCGACCCATCACCCTAAGCCTCTCCCCCCTGAGAATATCGACCCCACCCCCTTCAGATTCAACCCCCTATGGCTCTCGGACCCAAATGTTTTTGATATTGTCTCAGACGCCTGGAGTTTTTGGATGCAAGTCTCTCCAACCTTCATCTGGGAGCAGAAGTTAAAAGAGTCAAATCGGACCTCAAGCATTGGGTTAAATTCAACAAAGAAAAATATCNTTGGATGCAAGTCTCTCCAACCTTCATCTGGGAGCAGAAGTTAAAAGAGTCAAATCGGCCCTCAAGCATTGGGTTAAATTCAACAAAGAAAAATATCAAGAACCCAAAAGCAAGAAAATTAAGGAAATGGAAGAAAACAAAATGGAAATGGAAAAGGGACTCCCCACTCACTCTATTCTTCTAAAAGAACAACAAAATTTTATTGAGTATAAAAAAATTCTCCACTCAGAGGAGGAAACCTGGAGGCTCAAATCTCGAAGTCTTTGGCTCAAATCAGGAGATAGAAACACAAGATTCTTTCAGAGACAAACCAAAGCCAGACTCTCGAGGAACAAGGTGAATGAAATCACAAAGGAATATGGAACAAAAATAAATGACTTTCAACAAATCCAGGAAAAAGCCAAAACCCATTTTGAGCATCTTCTAACTGAGGAAGGCATTGTCAATCTAAACACTCAAGAAGATCTATTGCTAAACATTCCGACTGTTGTAAGCCAAGAAGACAATGATAAGATAATTCAAGAGGTCACAGAAAAAGAACTTTATGAAGCCCTCTTCCAACTTCACCCAGACCAAGCTCCAGGTCCAGATGGCTTCAACACCCACTTCTATCAAAATTGTTGGCACACAGTAAAAAAAGATCTCCTAAAAATGATCCAATATGTCCAGAAATCTAAAAAGTTTGGGGGCAACACAAATTCCACTTTTCTAGCGCTTATACCAAAGGACTCAAATCCTTCCTCTTTCTCTAGACTCAGGCCCATATCCTTATGCAATGTCTCTTACAAACTCATTACTAAAATCATTGCCAATAGAATCAAACCTCTCCCCCATAAGCTTATCTCCCCAAACCAAAGTAGATTTGTAGAAAAGAGACAAATGATTGACAACATCATCCTGGTCCAAGAAGCCATTCACTAGCAAGGAATGAGGAGAGAAAGGAATGATCATCAAAATAGACATGGCCAATGCTTTCGACAGGGTGAGACATAAATTTATGTTTGTAGTATTACAAAAATTTGGCTTCAGTCCAAATTTTGTTGTCTGGATCTCGGCTTGCATTTCCAAGCCATGGATTTCCCCTCTGATCAACGGGCGACCAACAAACTTCTTCAAAAGTTCCAGTGGGTTGAGGCAAGGTTGCCCCCTGTCCCCCCTCCTCTACCTAATTATGGCAGAAACTCTCGAAAGGCAGCTGGAAAAGGATCGTGCCTCCAAAGATATTCCTAGTATCAAAATCGCTTGGGGGACAAAGAGAATAAAACACTTCCAATTCGTTGATGACACTCTCCTCATTGGAGGTGCCTCCATTGTCATAGCCAAGAGATTCAAAAATTCTTTGGACAATTTCAGCTAGGCCTCGGTAGCCCTCATAAATAGTGCCAAATCCAATGTCTACACCTGGAACACTCCCCCAAAAACAACCCACTTAATAGAAAACATATTTTGTTTCCCTCTCATAGAAAAATGGCAAACCTTCAGATACCTTGGCATCCCAATATGTCTTAAATCTCTTCCCAATTCAGCCTAGAACCAAATTCTCAACAAAATAAAAAACAAGTTGTATCAATGGGGCTCCTTCTGGCTCAATCTGGCCGATCGAACTTCGCTTTTAAAATCATTCCTCTCCGCTCTCGCCATTTTTCAATTCTCCTCTCTTCTTTCACCTCAAAGCATCAAAATCTTGATCTCTCGTCTCCTAAGACGCTTTCTCTGGGAATGGGAAAAGACTGAAACAAAAAAATTTCACCTTGTCAACTAGGATATTGTAAAACATCCAAAACAAATGGAGGATTGGCCATAAAAGACCCTACCCTCTACAACCTGTCTATGGGAGAAAAAATCTTATGGAATCTTATTTCGGGAAGGACAGACTGGTGGAAAACAATTCTCTTGAAGAAATACCTAACAGGGGACAGACTGAAATGTTTATAACAACAACACTCCCTGAGAAATGGTTCTCCAATCGGGAAGCTTCTTTTTGCCTCCATCCCCCTCATTAAAAGCTAGCTCACCTAGATACCTAGGAATGGCAGAAAGATCCTTATTGGAGTAGACGACATCATGGGAAAGCTGCCACTTTGGCAGCACATTCAACTTCGACCTCTCATTAACTAGATAGACTCGCAAGGCAAGAAATACATCTCGGATATCTCTTTTTGGAATGTTGATTCGGGCGATTGGATAGGATGGAATCTTCAAAATCTCCCAAGCAATCTTCAGGAAGTGGCCCATCAGTTGCAAAGTATTTTGAGAGGTTGTGCCCCCATTCACAACACGCTAAAAGACAAGAGAGGTTGGGGCAATGGGATTTACTCTGTCAAACAAGGTTATTCACATATTCTCTCCCAAATAGATCTCCCCCCCCAAAAATAAGATATGGAATTCCCTCTGGAACAATGACATCCCTCCTAAGGTAAATTCCTTTTGTTGGATAGTTGCACATGGAAAATTACTTACAGGTGAGAATATTCTCAAAAGGAACATACATGGTCCTTTCAGATGTGAGCTGTGTCGTAATGCACAGGAAACCTCTCAACATATTTTCCTCCATTGCCCCTATGTTATCTCTGTGTGTAAAGCAACCCTCCAAGGCCTCCACAGCAAAATCAGATGGTCGTCCCAACCAAAATATTTTCTCTTACATTGGAAATCCTTTTATCGTGGCTCCTTCAAGAGTAAACCTCTCTTCAGAGACTTATTCAAAGCCTTGCCTAAGTACATTTGCTGGAAAATTTGGCTCTCCCGAAATAGGGCCATCTTCTCCAACCTCCACTCCCCCCCAGATATTGTAGCTAAAAAATCCGTATCCCTTCTGACATAATTCTTCCTTTCCAAATCCAAACCCATCTCCTTCACCCCCTCCTCCAGCTTAGAATCCGATTGGATCTCCACCATTTTCCCCTCCATCCCTCCCTTTTTCCACCCCCCCCTCTAACGATATCCTCCTGGAAGCTTCATGATGACTATGAGTTTTCACACTGGCGCAATGAGAAACTGACACATACTCTCTACTTCGATGGAGCCTCAAAGGGAAACCCCAGGGTGGCAGGAGGGGGAGGGGTCATCATATGCCCAAGAGGAAATCAAAAACTCACCTTCCACTGGAGCCTCAGAATTGCATCCAATAATCAAGCCGAAGCTTAGGCTATGTATCAAGGCCTTCTCCTCGCCAAAAATATGAACATCCACTCCCTTTCAGTCATTGGAAATTCTAAGATAATCATAAATCATGCCCGCAAAGGCTCCCACCCTCCGAATATCCACTTAAATGCCACATCCCACCGAATCTTGACAATTAGCAAACACTTCTGCAAGGTTTCGTTTTTTCATGTACTCAGATGCAATAATCAAATCGTCGATACTCAAGCGAATCTAGTAATCACTTTGGAGCCGGGTTCGCTGGTTGTTAATGGTCTCACACATCTAAGCCCCATTCCATGATCTTGTCACCCATCCGGCAAGCACTAGACAAATGGCAGCCAACTCACTTGTTCGCTTAGATCAACACACGGACTATGAATCTGGCCACCAACAAGAACCCTTCACATCACAACACCTCTCCTCCGACTCCACCACTTGGCACTTGGATACGGGCCCTCACGCTTCTACACCTCACCTCTTGCCACCTTGAAGTTCCCTCTTTCACCTCAATGCATGCCACTCTTTACACACCCTCCATCTCCCCCGGCTTGGGAAGTCACTTCGTCACTCTTCCGGCTGCTTCAAATTGTTGTAACAAGACCTGGGGGGTTAAAATTTTTCTCAACATGACTCCATGGGAGTACTATCCATTTAATTCATGCAATGTGAGAAGTACCAGGAGCATCAGAGGGCATGATAGTAGTTCATGTGTCCACTCAAAAACGGGTAAAAGAAATCGTCCTTTGAATATCGCGCAGATGATGGACTATATCAGAAGAAGAATGGAGCATCACTTGGGCCTATTTCATACTCCGAAGAAGAGAGAAAAATCTACCCCTCCTCTGATCGCAAATATCGGCTCTTGCATCATTCAGACAGGCAGTGAAATCAATATCCGCAAAATGAGAAGGAACATAGGCAGTCATCGCACCATCTAAGTGGAAGAACATGACGAATTGGTTAATACGGTGCAAAATCTGTAAATTAGTCTCAAAGCCCTCTCAACTCAAGTCCTAACCATAACGGAAATCACCATCTAGCAACGGGTAGAGCACCAGCGGACAAAGGATGAATGTGAGGCACTAAGGCAACATATAGCAATTCTTCAGTTCGGGGTTGGACCTGTTTCACCTTCGGCTTCCCCAACATCTTCTGCAACCATCTCCGATGAAGCCTCTTCTCCTGGACCTCGACCACGAATGGACCTAAATTTGAGGCTATCAGTAGAAGAAGAACCTCCAGCACCGGACGAGAGCAATATTTAAGTGTATGCTCTGTTTAACAGTTTTTTTGTTAGGATCTTATTCTATGATCTTCACTGTAAAATCTCTGATCGGCTTTAGAATAGTAGAAAGTCATGCCTCCGCTCTGTTGAAATGGTGACAACAAATCCCCACATGACGTGGATCTAGATCCTATTATTCAGCTTTTGGTTGAGATAAGGCAACCTAAGTTAGAATGTATAATTAATGAATTAGTTTCATTGTAACCGTGGGAGACGTTGTTTAAACATGTGTGCCTGAGAGACAAATATTGAGCCAGGGCTTCAAGCCCTCTCTAGGGTGTTGGTTGTAATCTTTGGTTTATTGAACAATAAGAATGTTGTTGACATTGTCTTGTGGATGTTTCCCTCATGAGGTGAAGGCGGTTTTTACCACGTAAACTATTGTCTCCTATGTGATTGAATCTGTGTATGGTTTTTTCTTTGGTTATTTGTTGCAAAATTAATCTATGGCTTTAAAGATCCTAACAAGTGGTATCATCGCTAGTTGGAAGCCACAGGTAGAGAATGAGATCGTTGTTGCATTCAGGCATTGAGATCGTTGTTGCATTGAAATCGTTGAAGGCTACTTCCAAGTCAGCGCTAGCCTATATACTAGAAGGGCACGCCGACTGTATTTATCACTTTCTATCATGCTGAGGGAGCTAAAATTCTGAAATTTTTGTGGGTCTAACACTATGGGAACGAAAAATTTTAGGATGAACTTACAGTTTGGATTCCACGTGATTTTGTCCCGCCATTAAGCCATCTAGAGGAGTGAAAAAGCATGGCTTGTTATAAAGTGGATCACGTGGGTGGATTCTTTAAAATAATTTTTTATTAATATGTGGTGGATCATTTAAAAGGTGGTTTTTTAAAAGGAATCATGGCTTATTACATATGATGGATGAATATGGAATGGGAGGTATAAAGTGGTAAATTTTAACCTTTTTTCTATTTACTCCCATTTGAATTGTAAAGCTTTTGATTTTATAAGTCGTGATTCAGTTTCTTGAGATTATGACAAAGATGTAGAGTACCAAGTTTCAATTGGAGGTGTTGCAGGGGTTATTTGGCCTCTGGTGAACAATGCTAAGAAAGGTGATAATTGAGTGCAGATGAGTCGATCTTTTGAAGGGAAACATAGTGGAGATCTCTGTGTAGAAATTCCATATCTGTTTTTGGTGGGAGATCTGTGTGCTACCCAGTGAAGGTGCTCAACAAATGACAGATTTGTTTGTGAAAACTCTATGGCCAAACAACTAGACATAGAAGTGTTGGTAAATGATAACAATTGCAATAAAGGTAATGGTAAAGTTACCATGTGAACATTTTCTTTTGGATTTGTATTTTTTGGTTATATGTAATTAGGCATATTGTTGTAAGACCTGGTTAGGCATGCGTACCCCTGGTTTTGTTAAGTCACCTATGAAAGTATAGACATAGATTTAGGTAGACTAAAGAAGGGTGGGGGGCATGAGTCATGAATTAAAACCTTGTACATAGGTCTACATTTATGGGTTTCAGGTCCATGATTATTGGTTGCTCGTGGTATGGTGTCCATAGAATTTCATGTCATGGAGCATGTTTAAGGGCTCAGTGAAACTCCTTTGTAAAGTGGCTTGGAGGTGAGTAGTGAAAAGCTCATTTGGCAGTCTTGGCCAGATTTGGTGAAGGTTTCGAATACTATGTTCGAGGTGGAGCACTGAAGGTGCCCTGGTCAAAAATTTGGGTCAATAGAAAGGATGATGCGTTTAAGTATTGGCAGGTTAAATCAAGGGTTTGAGAACACATGATGGAGGTAGGTTCATATTCTTTGGAATTTTGGAAATTATTGTAGGAAAATTGGGATCCAATGGCATCTTTAGTAATTCCAAGTTGCAGCATGAGTTGTGGTCAGAAGCACTTTAGTGCTATCTGGAAAATTGGTCACCATTAGTTGCAAAAGGATGGAAGATTTTGGAAGAGGTATATTGAACAGGTTTTCTCTTGTGATTACTCAGTTTTTTGAAATTATTTGATTGTTATGTTCATGCTCTCATCAACATTCTAAGTAGGATCCAAATCAAACAGGTAGATCTTTGTTGGTTATAATGATGATATTAAGGGATATAGATCATCATTAACAAAGATAATTTTTGATAGATTTCTTCTCAAATCATACATATAAAAGATGAAAGGAATAAAACATGACTGATAGCAGAAAGGTATTTGGAAGGCATTGATTTCCATGAAATATTCTCGTCAGTAGTTAAGCTTTTCTCTATTCATGTAGCGTTGGCACTAGTTGTTGTAGCTAGATGCTAAGACAATTTTTTTATGGAGATTTGTATGAGGAGATATGTATATCGAACAACCAKAAGGGTTTGTTAAGGAGTTTGYTCAGGATCGCAACAGAAGATTTGTTTGCAAGCTCAAGTAGTCATTGTATGGCCTGAAATGTGCATCAGACATTGGTACAAGATGGGTGATTCCTTCATGGTGAGCCAAGTTTTACAAGAAATGAATTTAACCATTGTGTTTATGGTACATTCATTATCTTGGTTTTTAGGTTGCTCACGATATGTTTTTTTGAAGTAAAAGCATGGTTAAGATCAGCAGGTTGGCTTAGTTGGCAAGGATTTTCATGGTGAAGGATCAAGGAGAAGCAGAAACAAATCTTGGGCATGGAAAAACATAGAGGCGGGAAAGATGGTAAGCTTTGGTTATCACAGTTGCAGTATAAGGAAAAGATACTCAGGAAATTCGGCATGAATAGTGTGAAACCATAAAAATATCCCTCTGGCTTTCCATCTATTTTCTTCAGGTGTATATCCTTGTAGTATGGAAGAAAAGGTTATGTCTCATATATTGTATGCTAGTTGGAAGTATAAAGTATGTGATGGAAAGGTTTGATATGTTCAAGTATCAGACATTTCATATGCAGTTGGTGTTGTCATTGGTCACATGACAAATCCAGGTAAAGCAGTAAAATTGGGTGCTTCAATATCTTAGAGGCACACGTATCACCTACAGTGGTTTCAATGTTTTTTGTCTGAGATAATTCATATTTTGCAGGAGGATTTGGACAAGAAAAGATCTACTTCAGGTCCTTTTTTTTATGAGTATAAAGGGACCATTGGGTTAGTTTGGACAAAGTGCAGGTTTTGTTTTCTGTGATAGTCAAAGCCTTGTGCATTTGACACATAGATCATCTTACCTAAATTGGACATGGTATCCCTTTGTCATACATATTACTAATGGAGGTGGAGTGGTCCATATTCGAGCAAGTTGTGCAGACATGTTTTTGGAACCAATATTGAAGAGAAGTTGTGGTCGTTATTTGCTTCTCTTGAAGGTGATGAATGTTAGGGTCCTAACCCGCACATAGGTAGAACAATATATTCTGATGTAATAAAGGTCAATATTAATAAGGCCTTGCAATAAAATAGAATAAGTCGGATGTTAGAAGACCTAATAGAAGCTTCCGCTTCTAGAAGGACCTTCCTCTAGATGCTTCTTTTGATAGACATATTTAGTATAAATAGGATTCGAGGGTATGAGAACCCTAGCTTGGATATTATTGTAATAGAGCTCTGCTCAATTGGAGGTTTCCCCCTCGAAGAGACCCGTGAACATTGCTTTCAGAATCAGAGTGTTATTTCTGTTGTTATTCTTATATCATTTCAGTGCTAATGTGGTGAATATTCTGGTTATATTGTTGTTATTCTTCAATTTCTAGCATTTTATTTATGTTCTGCATACTTTTTATATCTGGTATATTACAAGTGGTATCATAGCACTTTCCTCAGCAGAAAGTGTGGGTTAAATTTTTTCAGGATAGAGACGTATTCTGGCATCTTTAAGCCACAGAGATCTGTCGTTACGCACATAAACCCACAGTTGAGGGATTCATACACACAGGAAATATAAGTGGTACTTAAACGCACATATGTTGGCCACCCTTGTAACCCCTGTTGGTACCCCTTCGAGTGGTAGCGCATCAGACAACACCTATGTATGGATCAACCTAGATTACCTGAAGCCCTCCTTAGATAAATCGATCAACCGCCTCACTGTTATTCTGTAGTACCTGGGTAATCGGGTAGTACGGCTAAGGGTATAGTCTATCCTCCTTAGTTAGTGCCCTGAGATATTGGGTCAAACACTACTATTGGACCCTGCACGTATATCAGAGAGTTATAGCATAGGACAAACCCTTGTCTGTAGAACCCTTGAATACCTAACCCTTGGGGACAGAAACATAAACAAATTAAAACAAATAAGATCTATTGCCACGCAACTGTGTTTGAGTTTCCAAGTAAATACACATTTCTTTTTGGTTAAGCATTTGGGCATTTCCTCTCTGCAGTATTCTTCAGACCGGAGTATAATACCGATATTTTTGTTCTGCATACTTTTTATATCTAGTATATTACAATGAATCAAATTGGACAAGGCATCAAGCAAATTTGTGTCAAGGAGATTGTTGAAATGGTGACAACAAATCCCCAAATGATGTGGATCTAGATCCTATTATTCAGATTTTGGTTGAGATAAGGCAACCTAAGTTAGAATGTATAATTAATGAATTAGTTTCATTGTAACCGAAATATTGAGCCAGGGCTTCAAGCCCTCTCAAGGCTGCTGG
Source organism: Picea engelmannii (assembly GCA_009831015.1). Taxonomy (NCBI): domain Eukaryota; kingdom Viridiplantae; phylum Streptophyta; class Pinopsida; order Pinales; family Pinaceae; genus Picea; species Picea engelmannii. The sequence goes on along the minus strand of ML792247.1, from coordinate 274,505 downwards.
TTGTAATCTTTGGTTTATTGAACAATAAAAATGTCGTTGTCATTGTCCCGTGGATGTTTCCCTCATGAGGTGAATGAGGGTTTTACCACGTAAACTATTGTCTCGTGTGATTGAATCTATGTATGGTTTTTTCTTTGGTTTTCTGTTGCAAAATTAATCTGTGGCTTTAAAGATCCTAACACGATCACCACATACCTAATAGGAGCCTACAGGGGACAAATTTTGTAATTGCAGATCCTGCAAATCACTTTTTGTACTTCTCTTGTGATTATTAGCAACTCTTTAATATAAATTTTCTCTGGTTTTTGTTAAAAAAAATATATTTATTAGCTAAATTAAACATCATTACAATTACAATTGATTTTTTTCAATAAACTTATGAATTCAATGTAATTCCATGAGATCAATTTCTTAATCATTTATTTTCAAAAAAAACAAGATACAACTTAATCATTTTTTTTAATTACAATTTAATAAAAGTTGGAATACTTTGAAATATCAGTTACCATCTTCTACCATACACCCTGCTTCATATCCTTTCAATGAAATTTAATCAATTTAAATGATCATCTCACTGTAAGTCCATGAGATCAGTATCTTAATCATTTATTTTAAAAAAATAAAAGTTAATCAAAATTTAAATACTTTGAAATATCCTTTGCTTCATCTCCTTTCAATCAAACTTCGCCAATTTCAATGTGTCAAAAGACTCTTGTGACAAGAACTCTTTTTGACTTTAATGAATTCCTTAGTAAAGATCAATTCAATTCCAACCAACACTACTCCAATCTGGGCTGTTGGGTTCTACAATCTGCCTTAAATCGTTGGTTCCCTTCGTCTCCATTGTTCCTTGGACTGTACTCGGCCTGAAAACGTCAATGGAGGCAAATATTGAATTAAAAAAAAAATAGCAACAGCAACACAGTGATCTGAAGGCGTAGTATTCTGCATCGACTTCCAGCAAGCAGCCATATAGAAACTGTATCTTTCTTGTCATAGCTGGCTACGACTGCCAAAACAAACATAAAATTATTGCTGCACGTTCCTCCACATCACCTGATTCACACAACACATACCGAGCACTTTTCTGCCTTCTACAGTTACTTCAAGCAATTTTCCAGTCACTAGCCGTCACCAGTGAGCACTTGTGTTTGCTGTGAGTAAATCACAGCAAATATATTCTTACTTCTAGTTAATCAGTTTAGATTCATTTTAAATTTGGATTTATCAAACACAAAGAAGGAAAAGAAGAAAGAATGATCCATTTATTTTTTAAGATGTAATTTTTTTTTATTATTTCATTCCATGTCAAGTTCTACACTATACTTGTAATTGTTTTTCTTTAATCAAATAAAATTTATTTTTATTACCGTATTTATAATTGTTTTTCTTTAATTGAATTGAATATAATTTTTTTATATTATTGTTATTTTTTTATCTTTTTAATCTAACATAACATTACATTAACCCTCAATATCTCCTCCACACTAAACTACTAGACTGTAACCTAGCCACTCTAAATGCAATCACAAATCTTAATGTTGCTTCAAATAAATTTGAATTTTAGATCCTCATTTTTTCACATTCACCTTCTTCCATGGCAACCTTTCTCGTGGCATCTTTCGTACCTTTTTCTTCTTGTTGCTTTCAGTATGACTTGACATGGCCTCTCATGTGGCCTTTCACACAGCCATCAGGATCAACTTCTCTGGTCAAAATTGGACGCAGGGATTAACTATTAACTATTGAGATTCCAACCTCGCCCCCAACAAGTCCAAAAGCTCATAGATTTAGTCGCAGCGATAGACTTGTGCACATACAAAACAGAAAATCTTAATTCTGTTTTTGACAGCATTCAAAATACACAGCACACTCACACTTACCCTTCTCTCATGTTCTTGTTACACATAGCATTCTCAGTCTTACTCTTCTCATGTTCTTGTTCTGGGCACTTATATGAGGGAGGGAGTTATAGAGTCTCACTTTGATGCCAAAGAAAACATACATCTCAGGTCAAGGAAATTCTATACAACCATACATTACCATTTATTTTCCTATTATATAATTAAGTCCACTTTTATATAAAACAAGTGACAAGTACAATACCTGAAATTCTATTTAACCTTACATTACCACTTGTTTTCCTATTATATAATTAAGCCCTCTTTTATATATAGAACAAGTGACAAGTACAATATATCACAAGAACATATTTAATTTAACCATTTTCATAATTATCTTCCATTTATGAAAGACTCATCCTAATTTATTTTATTAACTATCTTTCATAATCTCTCAACTGATTATGAAAAACTCATCCTAATTTATTTTATTGCCTTTATTTTTTATTCATAAAACATTATGTGTTTTTTACTATATTATATAGTTCAATCATAAAATTTAAATATTATTAATGGAAAGTAAGAAGTAATCCTTCAACCTTTTCTGTATTAAACACAAAAAATCACTTCATATTAAAGATTGGAAAGGGTATCAAAAGTAAATATTACAATCTTCAACATAATAGCCACCATTATATGAGCTACCATTGGTTCAAGAGTTACTACCACTGTTACATGAACCAATAATAGTCACCATTATATGAGCTACCATTGGTTCAAGAGTTACTATCATTGGTACATGAACCACCACCATTCAGTATCAGTATTTTTATTGCTCAAAAGTAAATATTACAATCTTCAACATAATAGTCACCATTATATGAGCTACCATTGGTTCAAGAGTTACTACCACTGTTACATGCACCAATAATCGTCACCATTATATGAGCTACCATTGGTTCAAGAGTTACTATCATTGTTACATGAACCACCGCCATTCACCGTTGGTTCAAGAAATGCCACCATTACATGAACCACCACGATTCATCAGTTTGATTGTTGTCACAACTCCAACAATCTCCATCTTGACAATAATTTACCTGATACATTGTCGAAGCCCATAATCTTCACCTTGACAACAACTTACTTGATACCTTGCCCAAGTCCATTCATCACCTTATCCAAGCCAACCAAACATCGGGCCGCTTGAGACATCTTACAATGGAGTTTTTCAAGCATACCATGGTTTATAAACCACCAATGGTAAACTCATTAATGATCGTATCAAGATTATCTTATCTAGTCATGCACTAGTCAAGAATAACCCAACATCTTTTTCATCTGAGAATGGATAAAGCCAACAACCTATCCTAACTTTTATAATTGTCAGGCCAGGTATGGAAAAAATGAAACTCCACACATTGCATTAAGATCGAAGGTGAATAAATACAAGCAAATGATTGTTGGTCTTCCATAATTGAAGGAACTTTCTATCACCTACGACTCTTCATATTCACAACATTATTACAGTAATGCAATCCCAAGGATTACTTGTCTAACGTTCTCCCCCTTAATTCGAAGGGGTGTGTGTGAGTCCAAGCATCATTCTAAACTTTTCAATTTTTTCTCTTCCAAACACTTTGGTGAAGATGTTTGCAATTTGCTCATTTGTGGAACAATGTCTCAAGTTAATAGTCTTGGCCTCTACATGATATTGAATCGAGTGATACTTTGCATTGATGTGCTTAGTTTGATCATGGAATCTGGTATTATTGGCCAACTTGATTGTAAAAGCATGTTCAACTAGAAGAGGTGTAGAATTCACTCATTTCTCCTACAAATATGCAAGTATTTTCGTTAGCCACACAATCTCCTTCGTTGATTCTGCAGTTGCCACATATTCTACCTTTGTTGTGGAATCTATTGGAACTAATTGGTTGCGTGATCTCCATGATACAATTGTTGATCCAAGACTCGTGAAATAGCCTAAATTTGATACTCCATTTTCCTTATCCCCAACAAAGCTTGAATCAAAATATCCGATCAGGTTGAAGTCATCTACCTAGAGTACCTAACTCTGAAATCTCGAGTTCCTTTCAAGTGTTTTAGAACTATGTTTGCAACAGACCAATGTCCTTCACAAGGCTTTTGCATGAACTTGGAAAGAATCCCAACAACAAATGAAATGTTTGGTCTAGTGGTAGTAAGATATATAACACTTTCCACAAGTTGTCCATACTTGGTTGCATACTCAATTTCATTCCCTTCTTTTGATGTGAGTTTCAAATTTTGTTCCATTAGAGTAGAAACATAATTTCACTCAACCATGCCAAACTTGTTTAACAATTCTCCAATGTACTTCTTCTAGGAGATGAATATGAACCTTGGATTTTGAATCACCTCAATTCCCAAATAATAATGAAGATGTCCCAAATCTGTCATCTTGAAGCCTTTCTTCAACTCTTTCTTTATGGATGCAATGTAGCTCTCATTGTTCCCTATTATCAACAAATCATCTACATATAATATTGTAAGATATACAACAATTTTTCAAACTTTCATGAGAAACAAAGTTGCATCATTAAGATTGAAATGCTTGAAATTCAATTTCAGAAGATGCTCAGTTAATTGTTCATACCATGTTCATGGTGTTTGTTTCAAGCCATATAAGGATTTGATGAGCTTGCATACCTTATCTTATTTTCCCTTCACAACAAAGCCTTTTGGTTGAGACATGAAAACATTCTCTTTCAAGTCTCCATTCAAGAAAGCAGTCTTCACATCCATTCTAGGCTTCCATGGAAAATAGAGTATAGATGGTAGCCCATTTTGTTGTGGGGGGGGAAGTCTCCTCATAATCAACACCTTCTTTCTGTCCAAATCCTTTTTCCATGAGCCTTTCTTTGTGTTTGTCAATTGATCCATATGATTTGTACTTGTTCTTGACTACCCACTTGCAGCTGATTGGTTTGGTTTTGAATGGAGGATCCACCAACTTCCATGTCCCATTCTTGATGAGAGCATCATATTCCTTCTACATGGATTCATTCCATTTATCATGAGAAGTGGATTTTTTAAAGGAAGTTGGTTCAAGGTGATAAACTCAACTCACCATCGTATGAAACATCCATGTCATCTACATCACCTGATTTTGAATTATCTACATTACCTCCATCTTGTCTTGAGGACATTTTGGTTCCTATTTTTCCGCCCTCATTAGGATAAACACTTTCAAGTGTTTTTGTAAGACATTTTGGTGGAGCTTTATGAGATGGTCTAGGTTGCTCAGTTGATTAAGATGGTGTTGAGTTCTCATCAAGCCTCAACTTTTCAATACTCTCGATCACATCATCCAAATGAACTTTAGGTTCTGATGAAGTGGGCGGAACTTCTTCATGTGGGGAAGATGATTATTCAAAAGGAGATTCCAAAGATTGATCCAAGATAGGGATCCCCCCTTCAATATGTGGAATTTCATCATAAAATTCATGATATGTATTTACATGAGTGAATATGTTCAGATGATCAAGTTGTCTCTCAACAGTTTCGTCTTTCTTGGAGGATTCAAGAAATATTACATCTCTGGAAATGATGAATTTCTTGTTTGTATCGTCATAAATACTATATTCCTTGGTGGTATTTGAGTACCCCAAGAAGATGCACTTCTGACTCCTTGCATCAAGCTTACTTCTTTTCTCCTTAGGAATCGAGGCAAAGAAGATGGAACCAAAGACCTTGAGATGCCTCACCGAAGGAATGTCGCCATACCACATTTCATATGGAGTCTTGTTTTTAAGAGCATGAGATGGACACTTTTTTTTTACATAAACTGCACATAGAACTGCATCAGCCCAAAACATGAATTTTACATGCTTGAAAAACATCATGGAACGAACCATATTTAGGAGTGTCATGTTCATTCGTTCAACTACATTGTTATGTTGAGGATTTTCTGGAACTATGGTTTGATGCTTGATCCCATGTTGGTGAAGGTAGTTTTCAAATTCATTAGATGTATATTCTTTTCCATTATCAGTGCAGAGAGAGCCAATACGATATTAATCTTCATTTTGAATCCATACATGAAAAAATTTAAATGTTTCAAAAGATTGTGATTTATCTTTCGTGAAATATACCCAACACATCCTGGTATAATCATCAACAAAAATCATGATATATTTGTTTCCATTTGTGAAATAAACAAGCATAGGGCCACATAAATCAAAATGAATTAGTTTAAGTTGTCTACATTCTCTGGAAGTAGAATCATTAAAGGGTTATTTGTTGTGTTTTCCAATAATACAAGCATCACTTTGCTTCAATTTCCTAGGAATAGTAGGCAAACCAGAAACACCATTATTTCTCAAGGTTAGTAGATAAACTCAACTCAAGGTTAGTAGATAAACCAGAAACACCATTCTTTGAAGGTTAGTAGATAAACTCAACTCACCATCATATGAAATATCCATGTCATCTACATCACATGATTTTGAATTATCTACATTACCTCCATCTTGTCTTGGGGACATTTTGGTTCCTATTTTTCCGGCCTCATTAGGATGAACACTTTCAAGTGTTTTTGTGAGACATTTTGGTGGACCTTTATGAGATGGTCTAGGTTGCTCAATTGATTAAGATGGTGTTGAGTTCTCATCAAATCTCAGTTTTTCAATCCTCTCGATCACATCATCCAAATGAACTTCAGGTTTTGATGAAGTGGAGGGAACTTCTTCATGTGGGGAAGATGGAGATTCAAAAGGAGATTCCAAAGATTGATCCAATATATGGATCTCCCCTTCAATATGTGGAATCTCATCATCAAATTCATTATATGTATTTACATGAGTGAATACATATCATGTATTTACACTCATGTATTTACATGAGTGAATACATGAGTGGACCTTTATGAGATGGTCTAGGTTGCTCAACTGATTAAGATGGTGTTGAGTTCTCATCAAGTCTCAATTTTTCAATCCTCTCGATCACATCATCCAAATGAACTTCAGGTTTTGATGAAGTGGAGGGAACTTCTTCATGTGGGGAAGATGGTGATTCAAAAGGAGATTCCAAAGATTGATCCAATATAGGGATCCCCCCTTCAATATGTGGAATCTCATCATCAAATTCATTATATGTATTTACATGAGTGAATATGTTCATATGATCAAGTTGTCTCTCAATAGTTGTGCCTTTCTTGGAGGATTCAAGAAATATTGCATCTCTGGAAATGATGAATTTCTTGTTTGTATCGTCATAAATACTATATCCCTTGGTGGTATTTGAGTACCCCGAGAAGATACACGTTTGACTCCTTGCATCAAGCTTACTTCTTTTCTCCTTAGGAATCAAGGCAAAGTAGATGGAACTAAAGACCCTGAGATGCCTCACCGAAGGAATGTGGCCATGCCACATTTCATATGGAGTCTTGTTTTTAAGAGCATGAGATGGACACTTGTTTTTGACATAAACTGCACAGAACTGCATCAACCCAAAACATGAATTTTACATTCTTGAAAAACATCATGGAATGAACCATGTTTAGGAGTGTCATGTTCATTCGTTCAGCTACACCGCTATGTTGAGGATTGTATGGAACTATGGTTTGATGCTTGATCCCATGTTGGTGAAGGTAGTTTTCAAATTCATTAGATGTATATTCTTTCCCATTGTCAGTGCAGAGAGAGCCAATACGATATTAAGCTTCATCTTGAATCCATACACGAAAAAATTTAAATGTTTCAAAAGCTTGTGATTTATCTTTCAGAAAATATACCCAACACATCTTGGTGTAATCATCAACAAAAGTCAAGATACATTTGTTTCCATTTGCAAAAGAAACGGGCATAGGGCCACATAAATCAGAATGAATCAGTTTAATTTGTCTACATTCTCTGGAAGTAGAATCATTAAAGAGTTGTTTGTTGTGTTTTCCAATGATACAAGCGTCACTTTGCTTCAATTTCCTAGGAATAGTAGGCAAACCAGAAACATCATTCTTTCTCAACAAACGAAGACTGTCATAATTAATATGGTCAAATCTAGCATGCCACATAAGACTAGATGGCATTATATGTGCATCGTGATTAGAGAGGTATGCAACTTTTTGTGTATGAGAAGATATCCCTTTGATATTCAACAATCTTCCATCTTCCATTTCAGACATGAAAACCATGTTGTCAGAATCCTTCCTTGTTTCAACTTTGCCACCAAACATATGAATAGAGTGGACTTGTTTTATGATGTGCACAAGGGACATCAAGTTCCTTTGTAGCTTTGGAAGATAGAGTAAATTATGCAAAGGAAGATTCAGGTGTCCAGGGAACTTAAGCTTGATGGTGCTCATTCCCGAAGGTTTGAGACTTAATCTATCTGCAAAATATACTATGCCATCTACAATGTCATCAAAGTCTTCGAAGAAGTATCTTCGAAATGTCATGTGAGAGGTTGTGCCTATGTCAAGAATCCAATCATCTCCCCAAGAAGCAAATGAAGTGTTAAACAATTATTTAGTTACTCCTATATGGCAATGGAAAACTATGTAATGAGCAGGTGTAAGTTTTACCTCTGTCTTCTTTTTTATTTTGGGAACTCTATGGGTTCACATGACCCATTCCTTCCACAACGAGTACCATGAAGCTTAGATTTACAGGGATGATAGCCCCCCCTCCCTTTGATATTTCCACATCCTTTCATTTATGAATGGAATGAAGCAAAATAATTATGGTTTGGACTACAAAAGATTATCGAAAGATGAAAGGAAAGTTACAAAGTACAAATCCAAGACGTGCCCATTCACTGGTAGTGTCTCAATAAGGAGTCGATGCTAATGGTCTCGGTTTTGAATACCATGGAATGCCAGCGATCTCGAATTTCTCTTTTAACACCACCATTGGGAATGCCAGCGGTCTCTCGGGATTGAATCAAAGATATCTTGAGAGCTTTTCCTCTTTCTCTTTCAATTTTTTTTAGAACGGGGGTTCGAACCAAAGACCAGCAAAAAACAAGTTGTTATGTGGCTATGGCGGTCGACAACCCTAGCCATAGGAGAAGTCTTTCAGCTGAGCAGGTGGGCAGATCAATTCCTCAACACTCGGTGGATTGGTAGGATTGTTTTCATGTTTCATTGTGGAAATGCGTTAGTATTCTAAGGAGGAGGTAACTCCCACTATCGAGAATCTATGGAGGTTGAACGAACGGTAGACGTTGAGTGCAAAGGTTAAGAAAGAGTGCGAGAAGGAATTAGAGAATACGAAGTCAATCTCAGGACGAAGAAAACGAGCGAAGAGATTAGAGGTCGACAGAGAGATCTGTACAACAATGTATGGCAACGTGAGTTTGCAGCAGCGTGGGAGATACGGAGTTTGCAAAAGCATGGGAGATATGGAGGTATTCCATGAGTTGAATAGGAGGTTAATGGTGTGAAGTCAAGGGGCATGTGGTGCAGCTCCAACAAGAGGCAGAGTTGGAGTGTTTGGAGCGTTTAGGTCAAGGAGAGGGCGACAAGATGGAGAGAGTGTGTCACGTGAGCAATTGGACACGAACTATGGTTTCGTGCCCATGGGAAAGTCGATTAGGGTAAGAATTCCACTGGAATGAGAGAGGCGGATTAAAAATTGAAATGCAAGAGCGGAATCAGAGATGACAGGCAGAATTGAACGACACAGACATATTGGTAGAGGGACAAAGGAATGCAAAAGTATTAGCAGGCGCAAAGACAAGTGTTTCTCTAAACGCCCAAGGAAGATATTTTTGGAGTTAGACCACAGCTCTGATACCACTGTCAAGCCAGGTATGTATCTGATACCACTGTTAAGCCAGGCAGCCCAAGGAAGATATTTTTGAAGTTAGACCACAGCTTTGATACCACTGTCAAGCCAGGCATGTATCTGATACCATTGTCAAGCCAAGTATGTATTGCATTAACTCTGATACCACTGTCAAGCCAGATATGTATTGCATTAATAATGAAAGGTGAATAAATAAATAAAACAATTATTTATTTTCTATAACTGAAGACGCTTCCTATCACTTATTACTTTTCATATTTACAATATTATTATATTATTATAATAACACAATCTCAAAGAAAATTTGTTTTCCATAACTGAAGACGCTTCCTATCACTTATTACTTTTCATATTTACAATATTATTATATTATTATAATAACACAATCTCAAAGAAAATAATAATAGTTCAAAATGGAGTGAATTGACACAGACTAGATCTTTTCTTCTTTTAAAAATGGATAAAGCTAACAACCTATCCAAACCTTTATGAGAAGTGTTCACGATGAATGTATCCATTAACAAAGAAATGGGTTCACAACGGGTTCTAAATTAGTGATGCATGAGTAAGAGACTTCTTCTCCTCGAAAAGTAAGGACCTAATAATCTTTATATTTTAAATGCAATTTTTTTTATTATAATGGAATAAGATTTTATATATATATATAAGTTAATTTAATTAACTTGTTTAAATAGTTTTGTAATTTAAATTTTGTTTAGAAAATCTTAAAATATTTTATTAAAATGTAAAATAATTTGAAAAAAAAAATCATATTGTTTGTTTTGTATTTTCCTATTAAATGTTTAATTATAATTATATTTTTAATAAGAAAAAAAAAAGGAATTTGTCAATTGGTTTAGTTTGGGTGGTTGGAGGAATAATTGTTATTTTTTTAACAATTTTTTAAGGTTAGATATTTTATTAATAATATGATCAACTTTTAGTAATGCATGAAGCACAAATAATAATAAAGCAATTTACATTTTAGCCAAAAAAAAATCAAAATAATTACAAAGTTTTTATTTAATTTAAAAAAAAAAATAGTAAATTAATTAAAACTATTTTAGTTAAAAAAACTATAATAAATTAATTAAAATCATATTAATTTATGATAATAAACATATCTCACTAATATAATTTATTGAAATACAAAAATGTTTTTTTTTAAATAAAAAATAAAAAATTAGAAAAATATATATGAGAATTTAATTTCTTTTATATATAATGATGTGTATTCAAATTTTTTTAAATAAAAAAACATAAGTTGATTGAGATGAAAAGCAATATATAATTTAAACTACATAAAAAGAAAAATTAAACTTATCCAATTATATTAATATTTAGATTTTTTTATTATAATTTAGCTTAATCAATAAATATAAATTTGATTAATCACATATTTTTTAAATTGCAATTAAATAAGACTCATTTTTTTTATGTATATGTTTTTAAGTGAAACTTTTAATTATTTTATTTTAATTTAAACAAGAAATGCTTTTAAATTGCAATTAAATAAGATTCAGTTTTTTTTTATGTGTATGTCTCTAAGTGAAAAGTTAAAATATTTTATTTTAATTCAAATAAGAAATGCTTTTATATCAAACCATTGTTGAACATAATACTCTATTTCAAATGGCATGCACAATTTGTAATTAAGTGAATTAACTTTTTAATATATGTAAGCTTCCAAGGAAAGCATTTAAATATTCTATTTTAATTTGAATAAAAAAGAAATGTGTTTCTATCATTATAGAGGAAACTATAATATCATTATAGAAGAAACTATAGACTGAGGTTCTTCCATGTATTCCATGTATTTACTCAACGTAATACTCTAGTGTAAGTAGCAAGTAGCATGTAACTATCTAGCAAATAAATATATATAAATTCCCAAATTTATTGTTAAACGATATGAAATTATTTCTATAAATATTTGAAAGTAATATAAAGTTATTAGTAATACAAATTTATATAAAATTGTCATTTCAAACTCATATATTTTCAATAATCTCATTGTTTATAAGTAATTAGTAATCTCATTGTTTATAAGTAATTAGTAATATGTAATAAGCAAAAATTAATCAAAGAATAAACTAAAAAATTACAAAATGCAATACATAAACTATTATTTCATCACATAATATAATTATATGCATTTTTGTGAAGGATTTAAATTTTTCAATTTTACCATCAAAATACACAAATAATCAAAGTATATTTCAATCTTGGAAATATCGTGCTCAATTTTACCAAACCTATTAAAGAAATGTATTTTACAAAACAAAGATATCAATCATAATAATATAACACATTTATCTCACAATAGATAATAATCATATAAATATGATGTTGAACAACTTTTAGATAGATAAATGAAGTGTTGAAAGAATATTGACGTGCTGATGTAAAGTTTCAAAAATTGAGAAGCTATACAAACTTCAATCACAAATATTGTGATCCATTTGAAAATTTAAAAAGCATAGACCATGTTGCATATAGGTTTGTATTACCACCTAAAATTATGACTCATAGCATTTTTCATGTTGTTTTTTTAAGAAGTGGGTGCATGATTCTATTGATATGCTTGATTGGTCTATGATTTGGTTGGATTAAAATGGTGAGTTCAAACCAAACACTCCAACATCCACAATAAATACATGATCATACTCCAAAACCAAACAATAAACAAGTCAAAGTCTAATGGAAACACTAACTAGATAAAGCATCCTAAGGGTGAATGATGTGGGAAGGAAAATGCTTTTTCTAAGAGAGGAATGTAATACACTATTTTGAAGCTTGTATTTGATACAAATTATAAAATAAATTTTATTTATATATTTTGCTCATGAGCTCATTTTTAAAGGTGCCTTTTGATATACATACATGTTATGCACATATATTGTTATATTATTTAAATATATAAATATTTTTAATAGTGTAGTGAATACAATATAAACATGTAAAGATCCTTAGTAGTGTAGTAAATAAGATTAGATCTATTTTAATACATTTAACTTTCTC
>ML792247.1:221020-242071 GCA_009831015.1 Picea engelmannii | reverse complement strand
ATTTAATATTTTAAAATTGTAAAATATTATTTGTTTAATAGTTAGGCATTAAACCTAACCCTAAAGTTATGGAAAAAAGGACTAATGTGCTAGCCCTAACCTACCTACCTAAAACTATAAAAGAGTAACCTCTTCCTCACACATTAGACACACACTCTCTTAGTCGAGTTTTGGACTGAGGTATTTCTACGACTCTTCTTGATTGGGTTGCTAAGGGGTTGCGACTCTTCTGGACAGGTCTCTAGCTACTCCTTGGTGTGTTTATGGTCTGCTACAGCTATCGTGGGCTTACCCTCTCCAACCTTGCTTGTTTAAGCCTATCGTTGACCCTAAGGGTCTTTCCAAGGCAGTCGTAGAGTTCTTTTTAGTTATTGATTGATGTTTTGGTTCCTCTTGTTGGTGTCGCTTTGCTGTCTAGGTGTTTTGATGCCCTTTGTGTGCTCCCCCACCTTGTATGTTATCAACCTAGTACTTGGGGCTGTTCTAGAACTGTTGATATTTTGTAGCAGTTTTTGTGCGCTGAAAGTGTTAAGACTGTTTGGGGCTTTTCTTTTCAGCCCTAGGTTGAACAGAGTTTTGCTTTCAACCCTATTACTTGACAGTGGCATGGTTTCTTGTTTCTCAGCCATCAAAGTTTGTTTTCTGGTCTACTACCCTAAAAGTTGTTCTTGGCAATTGTCCTAATGATCATGATGAGATCTACCGTGAGGGTTTGATCCATGATCCCTTAAGATTTTTCTGAGCATACATCAAGGAAGGTAACAACGACATATCAGGTAATTTCGTTCATTGTTTCAACTAAGTAAATGTTTTGTTATCTATTGTTTTATGCTATTAGATTATGCATCAGAAGTTTTAAATGTCTTGTTGATCCTATATTACAGTAGCTAATGTTTCGAAATTAAACGAAAATATTTTTGTTTTAGCTAGCTATTGTTTTTGCCCTTATTAAATTCTGAGGGTCCTTGTAACCTCTCAAAAAAATTTAGGATGTTCACTTTATGAGTCATTAATTAAAGTGAATGTCCTTTTAATTAATTAAGTTAAATGCCTAAGTTTACTTGGCATTAGTAACTTAAGTGAGTCGATTAAGTCCTAGTCATTAGATCTAAATTGAACGTGAGATTAGATCTTAATCATTGATCACTTTAAGAGATATAGGGTTTTGGATTTAGGGTTGACTCAATGTAATAAAAGGCAGCCTAGGTGAGAGGATGAGACACACAGAGTAGAGAGTGAAGAGATATCATTGAGTGGGTGAAGAGAGTTCAGCCAAGTGTGAGTGGGCAAAGTTGAGGAAAGGTGCAAAGAGGTAGTGTGGGAGATAGCGATCAAGTGGGCTAGGCTATCATTGCATTGTAATCCTCTGAAGGGTCGTTATCCCAGGAAGGGAGCCCTGATTTAATCGCAATAAAATCATCACAAATATGGTTTTCCCGCAAGGGTTTTTCCAGCGATTGTTTTCCTGAAATCTATTGTGCAATGTGTGATTGGTTTTTTGTTTTTAATGCTTCCGCTAATGTTGTGCTAATAATTAATAAAGTGAGTTTACTCAGATTATTAGTCGTGTGTTGGGTTTGCAGGAAAAATCAATAAGGTCATACCTGGATTAATGAGTATGGTGGTGAGTGTGACACGGGCTAAATGGAGACTGGGAAATTCAAAGAGAGGAAGTATGGTGCAAAGGGTGTTGATTGATGAGGATTGGTGGAGCAAGATAGATTTCTTGTTCAAGTTTACATTGTTAGAAATAGGGAAAATAGAAAAACTATGTACTTTTAAAAAATTTCTATCGACTAGATTAGCATAGAAGATAAACAGATCTGAAACAAACAATATTTCTGTGTACAAAATAAACTATAGCTAATTTCCATAATCAAATGAGCGGTGTACATGTCACATGTATAGATGTATGCCTCTGTAAGTATGCTCAGACGAAGTTTAGGTTCATAGATCAAACCTCTAGGGTTTGATCTATGTCAAAAGAACTGTGTGACAGTTTTTCCATGGATAGTAAATCCCCAAAGGAAACAACAATAATCCAAAGTCATAATAACAAATAACCCCAATAGGAAACCCTCCAATAAACAATGATAGCACAGCAAGGAAATCAATCACAAGAGAACCCTCAGATCTAGAATGCAAGTGTCAAACCCTCCATTAAACAAACACAAACTTAGATCTGAAATACAAGTCGCTCCATAAGCAAATACAAACTTAGATCTGAAATACAAGTGGCTCCATAAGCAAACACAAACTCAGATCTGGAAATACAAGTGGCTCCAGAAGCAAATACAAACTCAGATCTGGAAATACAAGTGGCTCCATAAGCAAGTACAAACTCAGATCTAGAAATACTCAGATCTGAAAATACAAATGTCAAACCCTGTAACAAAATGGCAGCCAAAGAAAAGGAAGCTCTCGTGGCCTCACACACACAGCAGCAGCCACAAAGAAGGGAGGCACATGTACCTTCACACACACAATGGAAACCACAAAGAAGGGAGGCACACGTAGCCTCACACACACAATGGCAGCCACAAAGAAGGGTCGCGGCACCCATACTCAGCCAAGGGACAGTCTGCGGCTCCTTCAAGCAATCATGGGATAGTTCATGGCAGCCACAGGAGAGATCTCGGTGAGCATATGCAGCAAAGGCAGATTGGAAGAGGTCCAGCACATCATAACCAAGCAAGCAGAATCAACCTGAAGTTCCCAGTCAACAAGAGTGCAAGTAATACCTCAAATCTGAAATAGAGGGTTTACTAGAGAAGTCGTACCATAACCAAGAAAACTAAACTAAGGTAGTCGTAGCAAGTTTAGGAAGAGTGAGGAGAGTGAGTGTAAGTGAATGTCAAAATACAAAGGGTAGGGTCTAATTTATAGTTAGGGAGAGGGGTTAGGGTAATTAGAATTATAATTAATTATTGACATTTAATTAATATGTCAATTAATATTTAATTAAAATCGCCCGCAGGGGTGTAGACCAATTGGCATGTGTCGTGTAAATGGAAGGAATTGTGTAAAGGAGGTCTCAAGTTCGATTCTCACCCCGCTTTATCTTTGTTCCATGCTTGCGGGATGTGTGGCGCACCTGGGGGTATATGGGTAGCAGACGGGTATCGACCACGTGTCACTCGAGTACGAGAATCGAGAGTTGTCGGTTCCCCCATAAAATTAAAATTAAAAATATATATATATATATATATAATTAAAACCCTAATTACATAAATAAAACCCTAATCCCATAAATAAAATCCTCATCACATAAAACAAGAGTGAAAGCAAAATACCAAGGGTTACCTTTTAAGACAAAGTCAAGGGGACTTAATAATGGCAAAACATGTCCACATGAGTCTCATAGTGACCTATAAACTTTATCATCACTGCATAAGGGGGTACATCAACAATGTGATCAGGTCCATCTTCATAGACACTCCTAGATACATCCCAGGAGAGAGGAAGAGGATCGCACATCAACACATCTTGGTATTACACCAAGATCTACCTGGTCAAGAACTTGGTTGCCCCAGAACACATCTGGGGCCCTAGAACACATCTAGGGTCTTATCCACCAAGGTACAAGACCAAGGATCAACCCATACATTAAGCAAGGGTTCCCTAGAACACATCCAAGGGCCCTACACACATCTAGGGACTTACTGCTTGGTCCAAGACCAAGAACCCCAGTCATCTACTGGGGGGCCTCACAAGGGTCTTTCTGCTTGGTTTTAAACCAAGAAACCCAGTCATCAACTAGGGGCCCTCACAAGGGTCTTTTTGCTTGGTTCTAGACCAAGAACCCCAATCATCTACTGGGGGCCCTCACAAGGGTCTTTCTAATTGGTTCTAGACCAAGAACCCCGGTCATCTACTAGGGGCCCTCACAAGGGTCTTTTTCCATGGCTCTCACTGCTTGGTCTCATACCAAGAAACCCCAGGAGTGTGCTGGGGGCCCTAGTCTACAACTATGGTCTTTTCAATCCTCCAGAGAATGGCACTTGCAGCCACATTATTTTCAACATACATTACCCACATTGGAGCTTTTCTAAGATGTAGACACAAACAAACCTTCTTGGGAGGGATTTATGATGGCATGGATACCATGGTTTAGAAAATAGTGGAAATTATTACAGAGGAGGCTCCTAATCTTCCTTTTGTTGATGTTGATTTTGCAAAGCATGTGAGAGCCATTGTTGTTACAAGCTAAGTCACATGGTTCAGGTTCAACAACGATTAAGTTTGATTCGGGTTCGAATTTTCTAGCAAGGTTCGAATGAGGTTCGACTTTAGGTTCAACTATATATGTTGCACGAGGACCCGTACCCCCAAAAAAATCCACGTACACACTATTCTCGGTGACTTGGGGACCCTTAGGAAACTTAGCCAAATTGTTGGGAACTCCATTGGGGACTTAGGGACTTGTTGGTCGTCTTCAAGATGTTCCAAACAGATTTTAGGGACATTCCGAACATATTTCGAGGATGTTTTGGGCAGATTTAGGGATTTTTGGGGCATATTTTGGGGATATTTTGGGCATATATCTTCAGTCTTGACAATTGGAAATTGCAATAAGATCATTTTTCCCATCCATTATTTTTGTATTGCAATGAATCCAAATCTGTTGTAAAAGTTGTAGCTCAAAACATGGGATTTGTATGATGAGTTTCAATTTGGGTTTTTGGTAATTTAAATATTATATTTTTAGAAACAAGGTTACAACAAGCAAAGTTTCCATGTCAATAAAACAAGAAATGCAACATTTCAAAGGGTTGATCCTTTTGGTTAGTGCTCTTGTTCTTCTCATTTTTTTGGTCATCTTAGCTTTTACATATTGTACATGGGTTTCCAGGAGTCATTCAATTATAGTGCTTCTACCATCCCAACCTCAAACATTGTGAAAACAATCAGATAGTAGTGACTTCGATTGGGTACTAAATGTTTGAATAAATTCCTATTCAATCACATTCTTAATCTGAAATATGAATCAAACCTCTTTACAAAACCAAAGTGTTTTGTAGTGGTTTTCAGCACAGCCATAAAAATCTGCAAAACCTATTGAGAAGGGAATGCCTTTTATGTTTTAACATAATCGTCATTAACAAGAAATATGAGCAAGAAAAATTGCTATAGAGACAGTTCTCACTTAAGTTTCCTAAAGCTAAACTGCATTTTTCTCTTATCTAGCAGCCAATCATGAAATGTCACTCGGCCCTTTTTTAAGTTGCTCAAGAACTTTCAAAAATGGCAAGTGTAAGGGTTGTGCATAAATATTGTATAGTATAGCTTGGTATGCTTACAAGCTTGAAGCAACTACAAATGTTTATGGTGAATTTTAATATTTTTTAATATATATATATATATATATATATATATATATATATATATAGATATAGATATATATTAGTGTCGTCCCCAAACGATCGCCCCCTAAGAAATTCCAAGGTGTGATCTAGCCGTCCCAGGGACACGCCCACTGTCCCCATCCCCGTCATTCCCCCATCCCAAAAACCAATGCAACATATATATATATATATATATATATATATATATATATACACTTTAAAATAAGCATTAATATAAACATTTTTCCAATTTTATTATATATATTAATATAAACACACACACACATATATATATATAAAGCTGCTCAATGGTCACTGTGCTCAATGTTGTAAATGTAACAACTCTAGTATACAAAGTTTGGAGATCGAGCGGGCCAACAATGGGGCGGCTTCAATCTTCCAAATCCCAATCAAATCAACGCCCCCTTTCAAACCCAAACGACACCATTCATGTCATGACTTGCAAATGTAGGGTTTACAAACGTAGGGTTTAGGCAATGTTCATCATTCTTTGGTTCATTGTTTGTGTTCACAATAGCAAGGGTTTAAGTTTTAACAATGGCAAAGCTTTACAACGACGAGTCACAACTCACAAGTGTAAGCTAAGCGAAGAAAAATAAACAAGGCGGACGAGACTTTTAATTTTATGGTGTCAATTTTAAATTTTTAATCAAAGTAATTAATTTCATGTTTTACCCGATGTGACCCTACTTGAAACTCATATGAACCTCACTGAAATTCGCCATTAAATTCATCTTGAGGTTCAAATCTGGCANAGACTTTTAATTTTATGGTGTCAATTTTAAATTTTTAATCAAAGTAATTAATTTCATGTTTTACCCGATGTGACCCTACTTGAAACTCATATGAACCTCACTGAAATTCGCCATTAAATTCATCTTGAGGTTCAAATCTGGCACGGGTTTGAATTCAGCATTAGGTTCGCCTTTGAGGTTCAGCGAACCTAAAGAAACCTCAATTTTTTTATGGGTTTCACCGAATTTTGAACCTCGCGCTTGAGAAAACCCTGTGACTTGGGTTACAAGATGCAATGGATTTAACACTCCATTACACACTTTGTCACATGCTCTAAATCAAAGTTGTCATATTCAGACTTGGCAAAAAACTCAGCTAGCCTGGTGTTGTTTTTCTTCATATAAGATATGATCGATATATTATTACAATGATGAGTGTTTCAGATATAGGGAACATATGGTGACCATCCATGAAAGGATGCGTCCCTTGAATAATCAATAACTATTTATTATTATCATTTACTTATTATATATGATATTTAATAATCAATAATTATATTATTAATTATTACTCTAAGAAAATGTGTTTCGATGTTGTCCAAACATCAACACTCCCTCTCAACGAGGGAGACATTCTGCATCATGCCAAGCTTGTCTCTAAAGTATACAAACTTCACCCTAGACTCATGACACTTCTCTGTCAATCTTGGGAGACGTCTATCTCCCACCTGAACTGAGGAGAAACTCCTCCTACAACTCTCCCTCTGAGCCAATTAACTCTCTTTAAGATCAAGCTCACTCTGGGTCCGCATGTAATAGCATATAGCATCTTGAGTCTTTATTATTCCTTGTCAAATCACCATGACTAGGACAAAGACCACACCAGGATCTTTCACCACAAGTACACAATGTACACACATGTGAGTGAATGTCATCTTGATGCTCACTGACACGTGGAAAGCACTTCAAGCACCTCGAGTCCATATTATTCCTTGTCATGATCAAGGAAGGACTATGTCTGGGCTCATTTACCACAAATGCACCTTCATGATAAATGTATCCTATCTCCCTTGGTCTGCAGCCAAATCCAGGAGAAGGTTCGCCCGATACTGAAACATCAACACTCCCTCTTAGCTAGGGAGGTATCTCTACTGTCCACAGACACATAGTCTCTGACAATGGTACACAACCACCATAGTAGCAAAAGGTTTTTCACACATGGCACTCCCATGTGGACTTCTAGAGGCTACTCGCTCTAGGAACACTTAGGGTCAACTCCCCATAGTGTGTGACGTTAAGGTCAACTCCCTTGACATGTCCTTGTGTGCTCTCCACAAGGGACGTGTCCTCATGTGCTCTCCATAAGGGACATTGGGCTATAAGCCCAAATGCACTTATCCCTTCTCGGATAAGTGTCCTCACAGATCAACTTAACTCAATTCACAGAGGAGTACGATCTAGAGAATGTTTGTCATACATGGCACTCCCATGTGGACTTCTAGAGGCTACTCCCTCTAGAAACACTACGGTCAACTCCCCATAGTGTGTGACGTCAAGCTCAACTCCCTTGACATATCCCCATGTGCTCTCCACATGGGACGTGTCCTCATGTTCTCTCCACAAGGGACGTTGGGCTATAAGCCCAAACGCACTTATCCCTTCTCGGATAAGTGTCCCACTTATCCCTTCTCGAATAAGTGTCCCACTTATCCCTTCTCGAATAAGTGTTATCACAGATCAACTCAACTCAGTCACCGAGGAGTACGATATGGAGAATTTCTCAGGAAGTTGCAAACATCAACACTCCCTCTCAGCGAGGGAGGCATTCTTTGCCATGCCAAGTCTATCACGGAAGTACTTGAACTTTGTCCTGGTTTGGTAAGAACATCAGCAACATGCTCATCTGTAGGAAGGTATTGCACTAGTACTTCCTTCCTCTGCACCATGTCTCGGATGTAATGGTACTTGATCTCAATGTGGTTTGATTTGTCATGAAACATTGGATTCTCTAAGATCTTCACACAACTTTGGTTACCATAATGAATAATGGTGGAATCCAGCACATGTTCAGATAAATCTGCAAGGAGCTTGCGAAGCCACACTGCTTCACGGACTAACATATTTAATGCAATGTATTATGCTTCTGTTGTGCTCAAAACCACAAAAGTCTATTTCTTGCTACACTAGGAAACCATGGAAGATCCCAAAGTGAAGCAACACTCGAAGGTGCTCTTTCTGTCAACTGCGCTCCCTGCCCAATCAGAGTCAATATATTCATGCCATATCATATCAATACTGGAAGTATATCTCAAACCATGTCCAATTGTGCCTTGCAGGTATCTCATCACATGCTTCGCAGCAATCCAATGTGTCTATCTCGGCTGACTCATAAACTGGCTAAGTGCACTCACTGCATAGAAAATATTTGGTCTAGTGTTAACCAGATACATCAATGATCCAATCAGCTATCTGTATAGGATCAGATCAATCTCGTCTGAATCGGAAGAAGACACGCTTAGTTTCTTCAAATTCATCACCATTGGTGTAGTCATGGGCTTACAGTTCAACATCCCAAACTTCTTCAATATCTCAACTGTGTACTTCCCCTGACTCGAGAAGATCTCATCAATTCTTTGCCACACCTCTAGTCCCAAGAAGTAGTGCATTATACAAAGGTCCTTCATCTCAAAATCAGAGGCCAATGCATACTTGCATTCAACAATAAGGCTCTCTATACTGGTGAGGAATAAATCATCAACGTAGAGGACCAAAATCAAGGACTCACCATTAACAGTCGTGTAGTACATGCTAGGATCGACAACACTTTTGTTGAAGCCCAAAATCATCAGGCGTCCATCAATCCTCGCATACCAAGCTCGAGGTGTCTGCTTGAGTCCATACAGGACCTTTTTCAACCTGCACACATGAGACTCCTTCTCATGTATCACGAAACCATCTAGTTGCTCGATGTATACTTTTTCCTCAATCTCTCCATTAGGAAAGGCTATATTCAAATTCATCTAATGTACTCTCCAACTCATGGATGTTGCAGGGGCAATAATCATCCGAATAGAAGTGTATCGAGCAACAGGAGCAAATGTCTCCTCGTAATCTATTCCCTCCCCCTGTGAGAATCCTCTAGCAATAAATCTCATTTTGTGCCTCTTGATGCTCCCGTCGACTGTGTGTTTGATCTTATAGATCTATTTGGAAGTCACTACAGACTTCCCCTCAAGTCTCAGAACAATATCCCACACATCATTCTTCATAATGAATTGATACTCCTCCATCATGACATCTCTCCATACTGGATGACTAGTTGCCTCCTCATTACAAGAAGGGTCAAAATGAATGATGTGGCTCATAGTTGCAGCATAGCATGAATATCTCTGAGGTCTCTTGCTCACTCGAAAGGTACCATGAGGAGTTGCATATCCTCTCCTGCACATTCTGACGAGCCCATGTAATCTCTTCCGACCTACTGCAATATCTCTAGGAACATCAACTAGAGCTATAGGATCAACGGGATCAATTGGATCAATCTCCATGTGAGATCCTCTAGATCTCTTAAAGGATACCTCCTCCTCAAAGGTAACATCTTTGCTCACCTCAATCTGTCTGACCAGGGATGTAGATCTGGTATGCCTTTGAAGACTCATTGTACCCCACAAATGTACCCTTTTTGCCTAAAGGGTCTAGCTTGATCCTTTTCTCCTTGGGTACATGAATGTATATTGGACACCCAAATATCCCGAAGTGTCCAACCTTAGGCTTCAATCCAGTGAAGGCCTCGTCGAGCGTCATGTTCCTCAAATTCTTATGAGAACTTCTATTCTGAACATACACTGCAGTCATGGATGCCTTTGCCCACAGAAACATAGGTAAATGTTGATCATGCTAAGTCATCTTGGACCATACTTGATATATCGAGGTTCCCTCATGAAACCAATGTCTAAGGAAGCTGAAAAACATCAACACTCCCTCTGGAGCTGGAGGTGATTCCTCCTCTGTCTCTGCTCCCTCTGACACTGAAGGTAGCTCTTCCTCCATCTCTAGAGGTAACTCAATCTTTGCTCCCTCTGACACTGAAGGTAGCTCTTCCTCCTTCTCTAGAGGTAACTAAATCTCTACTCCCTCTGGATGTAGTACCGCCTCACTCTCTGGGAGTGCCTCTACATACACTGGAACAGTTGCCATGCATGCTTCCTCAACATCTCATGGCTCGACTCATGTACTGAGACCGCTACACCTACTCCCTCTGAGTCTCATAATGTGTTTGCCTCCTCTATTGGATCTACCATAGTTGTGCTACAATCAGTCTTGACTCGTTGTATCCATGATCATTGGAACTATCTCTGCTATCTGGCATGGTCTCGTCCTAGGAGGTACATTGCACCTAGAGACTTCCTGTCTCCGAGCATCATGTCTGGCAATGTCTCTCCTTGATATCATGTTGGAAGGTCTTTCCTTCTATGTCTACCTCCTGCGACAGTCATTATGGCTCCTTCTCAGAGCTATTACCTGTGACCTTCCCAGAACAAGAAACAAGAACAACAAAAAGCAGCTCCTAGAGGAGATCAATTTATCTTGTGCACAACTATATACAATGACCCTCCAAATAATATGTCTTCTACTATGACCAACACACATCCATCATATACTCGATATCATACGGCTACCCATGTTGATTTTCTAGTGTTAAATTAAACAAGCACAAATTTCCGCAAGTGGTAATTACTTCCAATGATATACGATATTACTTTAGTAAACACTAGAACATCACTAAGTAACTTGGAAAATTTCAACTTCTTAGTCTCTTCCTTAGATCACTTATCCCACGTGTGAGAGAGAAAAAATGTGTCTATTGTTGTGTCTTTCAAGTGTATTTTTATAGTAATATTAGATTGATCCAAAAAAAATACATGTCTCTTTGAAAATTTTAATTTAAAATTTAATTTAATTTTCTTTCTTATAAATAGTTGGAGAATACCTTTGTAACTACACAAAGATCAATTTGGTTATAATCCATCCACATAGCATTTGACTTTGTTAAATTATTCCTCCATAATTCATGTGATTCTTTGCATAAATATAGGTAGAAATAAATATGTAGTACATTCCTCATATTTAGGTAATTAGACATTTTTACCAAAAATTACTGCCCACCATAATTTATGGAATTCTTTCTATAATTTAGGTAGGAGTAAAAAAGTAAATATGTTGTACATAGAGATTGTGACAACCCCATAAATTTAACACTCCCAACATTTTACTCTATTCTCATTTTCCTGGGCCCTCCTGTGAAGGAGTCAAGCCTAATCTCGCTCTGATACCATGTTGTTTTTTATTCATATAAGATATGATCGACATATTATTACAATGATGAGTGTTTCATATACAAGGAACATATGGTGACCATCCAATAACTATTTATTATTATCATTTACTTATTATAAATGATATTTAATAATCAATAATTATATTATTAATTATTATTCTAAGAGAATGTCTTCTCGATGTTGTCCAAACATCAACACCTAGGACTCGACAAGACTCAACAACTAGACAAATACTTAGCACAAAAAGTACACTAATGACATTTCCAATCCATATAAGGTATAAAACCATTGTCTATGCAAAAATTCATAAGTAGACCTATAAATTAAAATATCAAACCTGTATATTTTATGTGATGTGTTTGATTTGAGCTTAAGAGTTGGTGGAAGGAAATCGGAGATGGACTGAAAAGAAAAAAATGGTAAATTGATGAGAAATTTGGAAGTAGAGAAACCTAAGCTTTGATACCAAAAGATATCAGATTCAGCCAGATACCCCCCATACCCAGATCCAATTGGTATAGAATCCGAGCAATTTTTTTTGGATTCGTATTTGATGTTAGGATACAAATCCATTGATTTAGGAATCGATTCCAAAAAGAGTATTTTGCAAACAAATTAAGGGAAAGAGTTCCAATTGGAGGAACTGATTCCTAAAGGTCGAGAATTGGTTCCTCCAATGGGAACCATTTCCTGTCACCAACTAAAATTAAGTGAAAAAAAAACAATCTACTTGTGAGAGGCTTCTAGAGGACCCCGCGCAATGTTCTTCACATAAGATTCATTTTTATCATGTATTGAGTCATTTGCAGTGGCGGGTCGAGTGGTTTCTTGTGTGGAGGTGATCGGGTTGTTTCTTGAATCTTCAACAGTAATCTTGCGACATTTTACTAAGTATGTTCGATGTTCATGAATCAATATCATGGTTCAATGTTTGTTGTTGTGTATGCATGTTGGCATACATAGCAATTTGTATGAGTTTGTGGTGAATGCTTGTTGTTTGTTGTGTAGCAATGTGTATGAGATTTTTGTGTATCTCTATTGGCATACGCAGCAAACAATTTTTGTTGTGTATTCTAACAGGAAGACCACAGGCTCTTTAAACTTTAAAGCCAACTTTCAAACCCCTAACTGGCCAACACTCATAAAATGGCGAACAATCATAAAAATTTCTTGTCACTATGCCATGTGCAGCTAATAGTCAGTATTTCAATGTCTTATAAACACAAATATTGGCTTTTCGTCAATCAATTCAGTATGGGCATGGAGTTCATGGCGGAAGGATTGGTGGAGGGAGAGGAAGCAATCATGAAATTGAACAACAATAACAAACATACTCTGTTGATTCTCCATTGTGGAAGTATATGACCTAGATTGGGAAGAAAGAGACGAACATCAGTGGGAGTTGCTTGTGGGATTACAACAAGTGCAAAGTAAGTTTTACAGGGTCATACACAAGAGTTAAGGCCCATTTCCTTTGGCCGAAAGGTGATAATGGATTTCATCAATGCAAAAGTAGGTGGACGGATATCAAGAAGAACAAGATGCTACAGTTTCAGCCAACGCAGAAAGGAGGAGTTGGAAACAACCTATCCCAATAAGGGAAAATGAAGTTCCTTTAATTGTTGAAGAAACCCCCAAGAGACAAAACCTTGGAACCTTGGCCAAAATGTTTGACATGGGAGGGTGAGATGAAACGAACAACAAAGTTGAAAGAGCCATATATTCATGTGGAATACCCTTCAATTGAGTGCAGTCTACATATTGGAAAGACATGTTTAGGGTGATTAATGATGCTCCTTGGGGTTACATGGGACCAAATTTTGAGAAAGTGCACACTACTCTTCTACAGAAGGATAAATTGATTGTGGAGAAAGTGTTGGAACAGATCCATTCTTGTTAACTTATTCGTTCTTGTTGGAGTGGCAATGGTGTCTTTATCATCTCTGATGGTTGGACCAATACAACCAGTAGGCCATTGGTAAATACTATTGTAATGTCTACTTCAGGCCCATACTTCTTGAGGTAAATAGATGCTTCTAGGGAGGAGAAGAATGTTAAATGGATTTCTGGAAAAATTTCAAAAGCAATCAAGATCATCGACCCTTCAAATGTTTTGCAAGTCATCACAAATAATGCGCGTTCATGCTAAGCAACTAGGGCAATTATTGATGCATTTTATGAAAATATCTTTTAGACACCATGTGTGGTACATAGTTTAAATCTTGCTTTTTAAATCCATTGTTGTTGAAGTTGAATGGATAAAAAAACTATGTGAAGAAGCAGGAAAACTTCATATTTTTATCACTAACCATCAACATGCACAAACAAAGTATAAGAAATTTGCCAAACTCCAACTTCTAAAGGTTGGAGAAACTAAATTTGCATCACACTATATTATGAACAAGCAGTTAGTAGACATGAGGGAAGCTTTGTCCTCCATGGTCATTAATCCATAGTGGAAAATATGGAAACAAAGCAACACTGAAAAATCAATGCAGGTTAGAGGTACCATTCTTCATGAGGCTTGGTTAGTTCAAGCTAAGTTTTTTGTTTCCATAATGGAGCCACTTGTTGATTTGTTGAAACTTTGTGATTTGAATATGCCTGTGTCGAATGACATCCATGAGGGCACTGACCATATGTTGGAAAGAACTCAACAACTTCTTGAAGAGAAGGACCCTCTTTTGTTTGGCACCATAAAGAATATAATCATTAGTAGATGGAACAAATACAATACCCTCTACATGATTTAGCCTATTCCTTAAATCCAAAGTACTATGATGAGGTGTACTTGGCTAAATTTGGGGGTAAGAGGAGTGCCCCAAACAAAGACAATGAGGTGGCCAATGGTTTTAGAATAGCAATTTCAAAGATTTGCTTTGATCCAATGGAGCTCACAGAGCTAAATAACCAATTTACATCATTCAACACTGAGTGGTGCATTTGGAAATGTAAATGCACTTGTTGATAGGGGAACTATGAAACCTATTGCATGGTGGGAATACTATGGTGCCCAAACTCTAGAGTTACAAACCCTTGCATCTAAAGTTCTTTCACATCTTTGCAGCACTTGAAGAGCAGAGAGAAACTAGAGCACTTATGAGTTCATCCATACAGTTGATCATATATGGTGAACCCATGGATGGAGAACCATCCAATTCAAGTGCAAAAGACCGAAGCCACTCTAAGCCATGGAAAAATGATTTGTGTTGGCACCTCAACTGGTCTATGAAGCTTTGGCCAATCTAGCAGAGAAATTGTTCAAATTGAGAAGAATCAAGATAAGGTGTTTGGTAGGTGCAGGAGGACCTTTAACAAAATGGATCAAGGTTGACAAGAAAAAAATAAAAAGTACTATATACATGACACGAAAGCTACATAATCATCCGTTTCTTCATTGAAGCCAAATGGAAATGGGATAGGCATGCCAAACTCCTACTGTAAGACTACATGTCATGATTGATCAAGTAGGGCCACAACCACAGGTCAAAGCAACCAAAAAACCAATAAATTTATATGGTGATCATGCTAAGGTCATGCATCTTCGTAGTTTATTTTTTTATGAAATTAATATTGAAATGTTTAGATATATACAATGATATATATCCTTTCAAGTTTTGTTTATTTTAGTCAAGAACACCATGTGAGATCCCAATGACAACCATCCAACATCGTAGGAACAGCTAATGTTTAGTGTCTTCTTTTAATCCACCCATGTAAGCTTCCAACAAATGTTAATCACTTACATTATCCACCCTTGTGGCCTGTTATCCCCTAGCCTAGGGATAACTAAGGAGATCACGTCTCGAGGCCCACAAGTCCTAGACATGGAATACTGAGAGCCAGACGACTTGAGCATGACCCTGGAGGGCCCCTCTTTTCTTCAGTGAGGTCCACGTATCACCAACAATAGTATCCATCACACCAGCCTGGTCCTGAAGTAGCGATGTGTCTTGCTCCATGAGGTAATGAGTCTAGGTATCATGGTATGTATCACTCTGATTTTTGAAGCACTTGAACATGTTGTATTGAATCATTTTGCATTTCATGACGTTTGCTTGGAAATTATGCTCTTTGCCTAGTTCATACCTGGAAGGGTGACATGGTGCCCTAGTAAGTTGATTTTCCTTTAGGATGGATTGCTACTGGGTGGATCTGTGAAAAGTCATCGTCTGTTCCCTCCATACTTACCACTTTCCATCTTTATTCCTTTCATCTCCCCTATCCGTGTTTGGGCATTGGGATTGGTTACACTAGGAAGGTTTGCACCTTACCTTGTGGGAAGAAGGGGCTAAAGGCCTAGATAGTAGAGGGTAAAAGTAGCTGGAAAGAGTTAAAAGCCAGTGTTGAAACCTTCGAGATGCTTCGCCCAGGGATCCCCGAGAAAGCAGTAAAAAGCTTCTCAGTAGAAAAAGGGACCCATAAGATAACATAAACACTCAAGGTACTAGTTGATGGATAAGAGGTCTCATCACGAGCCGACCTATTATGACCATGGGCATGTAGCGATATGACACTATCACCTATCTGGTCACCAAGCCAAGGCAGTGGCTCTTGGAGGCATAGCCAAGAGAAAGGGGGTCTAATCACGAGCCAACCTTCTCATTTCTATGAAATGTTTGTGGATAACGTTGTCACCACTAGTCATCAAGCCAGGACAATGGCCCTCAACTATTCCCTTGAAGCACAAGAGCAAAGGATCAAAAGAAATAAAGCTAAGAGTAAAAGGCAATGAATGGGCTAGGAAATAATTGCATTTATGATAAGGTGCAGCTTGCCCTCTACAAAGGCACCCACAGGTAAGACTTTACATTTCCATGTTATTACATGCACCCCGTGCCCAAATATTTACCCCATGCCACCTCATACACTTACATAACTTGGACAAGATCCCACCTGGGAAACGCCCCAAACTTAAGAGAGGTTAGCCCAATAGGACACCCTGAGACCTTCTCCTAACCTAACTTGTTAAATTGCATAACGTCTTTGAGCATTTGTCTAGGTTAAAGGGGGTTTGATGCACATGTTTGGGTAATTTAATTATTGGATGTGATTTACATGCTATGATCCTTGTGACTTATGAACCTCGACAGGGCGTATTTGTTGTTGTTGCAGGACCTTGCCCGGAGGACAGGTACACATGAGAGAATGATTCGCTCGGACCTTCATGGGGGCTTAAAGCCCAGAGATGGATGTTGAAACCCCAGCCAAGGGTAAGAAGAGATTGAAGACTTGCACCAGGAAAAAGAAGGCGGTTGCCTTTGGACACACCCTGGCAGACCTAGACCCAGGGGACCTTGCTCTTCCCACATGGACGTTAGCCCTTGAGGGCCCTGGACGTCACCATGACAACCCTAGACGTCATCCAAAGCTAGGGTTTCATTTCTGGAGGAATTTGTGAGCCCGGTGGCACGTGTGGGCATCATTTTAGGCCTTTGGAGGCCAAGTATTTCACTTTCCCAACTCAAGGTTCCACATACAGGCCTCAACGTGACCTTAGAGGGGCATGACGTCACCCTTGGGGGTGTTTCTAGATGCCAATTATTTTAATTATGTCAAAATTGAATTTTTGTTGTAAACTGGCCAGGTTGACCTTGTTTTTGACCTGAAAATTAATTAAATGACAAAATTTTGTATAAATAAACATAAAGTACTCTTATTTTTACAAAACAACTTATCATTTGAGACAAGAGGTCTGAAATTTGCGCCCTATTAGGGTTATTGGCTGAAATTGTGAGGCGCCACTCATGTTTAAGGCTGATTTTTGCAACTTGGATCAATTTTGGATGTTTTATGGTGATCTTGCATGGTATTCTCACTATGTTGCATTGGTTTTCGGGACGAGGGAACGGCGGGGACGCGTCCCCGGGACGGCTAGAGCACACCCCTAAAATTTTCAGGGGACGGCAATAATATATATATATATCAAAAAATATTAAAATTCACCATAAACATTTGTAGTTGCTTCAAGCTTGTAAGCATATCAAGCTATACTATACAGTATTATGCACAACCCTTACACTTTCCAATTCTGAAAAAGCTCGACCAATTTAAAAAAGGGTCGAGTGACATTTCATTATTGGATGCTAGACAAGAGAAAAATGCAATTTAGCTTTAGGAAAATTAAATGAGAAATGTCTCTATAGCAGTTTTTCTTACTCATATTTCTTGTTAATGACGATTATGTTAAAACATAAAAGGCATTCCCTTCTCAATAGGTTTTGCATATTTTTATGGTTGTGTTGAAAACCACTATAAAACACTTTGGCTCTGTAAAGAGATTAGATTCATATTTCAGATTAAGAATGTGATTGAATAGGAATTTATTCAAACATCTAGTGCCCAATCGAAGTCACTACTATTCGATTGTTTTCACAATGCTTGAGGTTGGGATGGTGGAAGCACTATAATTGAATGACTCCTGAAAACCCATGTACAATATGTAAAAGTTAAAATGACTAAAAAAATGAGAAGAACAAGAACAGTAACCATAAGGATAAGCCCTTTGAAATGTTGCATTTCTTGTTTTTTTGACATGGAAACTTTGTTTGTTGTAACCTCGTTGCTGAAAATACAATATTTAAATCACCAGAAACCCAAATCAAAACCCATGTTTTGAGCTACAACTTTTACAACAGAGTTAGATTCAATGCAATACAAAAATAATGGATGGGAAAAATGATCTTATTGTCCAATCATCAATTTCCATGATTGTCAAGATTGAAAATATATGCCCTGAATATCCCCAAATCTGCCCAAAAAAATCCATGAAATCTGCCTATAACATCCTTGAAATCTGTTTGTAACGTCCCTGAAATATGTTGGGAACGTCTTGGGGACGGCCAGCAAGTCCCCGAGTCCCCAATGAAGTCCCCAACAATTTGGGTAAGTTTCCTAAGGGTCCCCAAGTCCCCGGTACACGGGAATGGCGGGTACGCGGGTTTTTTTGGGGGGGACGGGTCCCCGTGCAACATAGTATTCTCATGACTATTCTTGGTGCAAGTAAGTGAAATCTGCATTTTATCATCTATTGAATAGTTTATTGTCTGGTTTTATTTGCTCATACAATATTATCAAATTGCATGGTGTATTTAATGCTTGAAGTAAGAAACTTAAATTGCTACTTTCTTACTTTTTATTTGCCAAGCTTTTCATTGAATTGATCTAGTAACTAGTGAAACCCTAGAGCCCTAAATTGCTAGCACTCTAAGGATTTGGACTTAGTTATTATTGCATAAGTTTCACTCCATAAAAATCCTAAGGAGAGCAAAACGCTAGGGCCTAGAATTGCCTATACCCTAACATCTTGTATCTTGAGGTCAAAGCCTAGGAGGACTTAAGTTACTACTTTTCCTATGTTTTTCCCTCAAAATTTTGTGTATCATCATCATTAATTTGCAGCCTTAGAAGAAGTCGTCCTCCTTGACTCCATTACCCTTGAAGGCACTAGTCCTCTTCTCTTACTTCTTGACAAGACTCAAACTCAAACTCCTTCACTTCATACTCAAACTCTTTCACTTTCTACTCTACTATTTTGCTAACCTAGTCTAGAAATACTAACAGTTAATTTGTTGTTGTCATAATCACTGCTACAGCTATCATTTTGCAGCTTATATTAGCCTACTAACCATCTAAGTCATCCCAAAATTTGTATAAGGCAAGGTACTATCAATAAGTATTAAAGTGTATGTTTAATTTCCTTTTTAGAGTGCAAATTCTGAAGGTGCTACCGCTGTCATAGCTGTTGTTACAGCCATTGTTGCAGCCCTTAACATCCCTAAAATCATCCATAAAACCATTGGGCATTTGTACTAAGCAAACCATAATCATTGGATATTGAAGTAGTGTCTTATTGCTCTATTATAGTATTTTTTCTAAAGTGGTTTTATTGCTGTCATTGCCATTAATTAATGTTGTTTGGACAGCCATTTAAGTCATTCATCGACTTGTATTTATCTTGAAAAGTGTGAATGACAAACCATTATCAAGTTTGCAAGACTATTGTATCTCTTCCTTGTCATCATAACTTGCACCTTTCAAGATACATTGTTGTTACTGTGATCTCACTTTCATTGTATAGTAACCTGTTCAAGCAGCGCATAATTTGTTTAAGAAGCCATTGATTATAATTGTTGCTACTAACGTTTGATGTTTCACTGGTAAGGAGAAGGTACAAACCCATTTTCATTTTCTCTTGTCCCTTCCAACTTCACCAAAGTGACTTCTTCGGTTGAGTGACCTAGAGAGAGGGTTGGGTTTTCACTGTATCTTTTTGCCCTTCATCAACCAACTAAGTCCTAGGACATCTCCCTTGGAGTGAGGTTTTCCTCCTTCTAAAGAGAAAGAGGTACCCTATTGGGGTGACAGTGATAGGGTTACCTATGTGTTACATCAATCTAGGCCTACTTGCCTTTAGGCTTGGGCAAGTATAGATTGTGCGATAACATGGCCAATCCCTGAAATTCTAAATTATAATGTTCAATATCACCCAAGTGTTTGATTCTTGTCAATTGACTGAAGTAGACATGTTCCCAAACTTTCCCATATTGTGCTTCTAAGTCTCTTGTAAGTAAACCCCAAGTATAATGATAAGAATAAGACTTCCTTTTAACTACTCATTGAAACCATTGATATGGTTTTACCTCAAAGTTCAAAGTTGCTATGTGAATCCTTTACTTATCATCCATAATATTATGCAATTAAAAATATTGCTCTATTTGGTTCACCTAGGTAAAGACCTTTGTTCCATCAAACTTTTTTAATTCAACCTTGGAAAGGTTCACTCCTTTTGGAAACCATCCAAATGTAACTCCGCTATTGGAGTTAAATCCCCTTGGAAAATTCTTATAATTAGAAATTTGTTCAACCTAAATACTACCTTTATTTTTATGAGTCCCTTCAGACACCTTATCAATTTTAGAGAGCCTCCCATTTAAGGCTTCTATAATCTTTTGTTCCATATGTTACAACTTCCTATCTATCTTATGTTCAATATGTTCCAACTTTTGCTCCAATTTCTCCATCTTTCTTTCCATATCTTTTTGAGTATTCACCAAATCAACCTTTTCCACTGACCTACCAATCAATTCGTTGATTTGACTATTCAATTTGGATAGTTGGTTTTGTATATCCTCATTTTCTTCACGAGTCATGTAGGAGCTTTCTGGAGGTTTACTTAATGAAGTAAACTTTCAATCTTTCTTTGGAGCCATGGAAAGACATTACTAGGTCCTAAGGACAAGGGAGTGTCATGTGCTATAGCTCTCTAATATACGTGTCAGGTCCAACAATAGTACTCGACCCAATATCTCAAGGCACTAACAAAGGAGGCTCAATTGTGCCCTTATATGTATTAGCCGACTACCCAAGAACAGAAGAGTGGTCTCCCCGAGTGTTGTTCTCGATGTACTATAGCAACAAGACGATTGAATAGTTTATCTAAGGTTGGTTTTAGGTATACCGAAGGGACTTCCTATATACCCAAAGGTGCTTGGAAGTGAGATTTGTTAAGAACCAAATATCAATATAGCATAGAAAAACCTCAGAATAAGTACTCAACGCCTTGAAAAAGAGATCATTTCAGATAATAAGCCTCTTCGAGGGGGCAACCTC
>ML792247.1:177173-189451 GCA_009831015.1 Picea engelmannii | reverse complement strand
CCTAGGGATGAGAAACACTTGCCTAGGTACTTTATTTAATTAAAAATTTAACAAATAGCTCAATATTAAGACCATGACAAATATTATGTGCAGCAAATTTTGGAATACTATGTACTATGCTTTTGTAATGGGGGATAATGATTAATCACAATACTAGTTTCGACTCTCGTGTTCGACAGATACATTGAAGTGCAAATAAGATGAAATTTTAACATAGAAACAAGGGACACCCGTTCAAATTGTGACTGTTATTTTATACGAATATCATAAGCATCATCACCAATAGCCATTGAGAGAAGGACGAAATAGTCAAAACATGTGAGATTACATATCTCAGTTTTCGAATTCCAAATCCAACGGTATTGAGAGAAAACACAGGGTTGTGACCCTAGATGGTTAAATGCTATTAAAATAACCTTTGTTCAATATCCAAATCAAATTAAAAAGGTTGATTTATAAAGTGCATTCCAAGCACCACACTTTCGAGTTAGTAAGTTAAATCAAGGAATTAACACCAACAAAAAATTTGCCAAGGCATTAAAACAATTCATTTGAAAGAAGCTTCAACAAAAATAAAATGAAGCTTAGCAACGAAAAATAAATGAAGGTTTCCTAACACTTATCAAAAAGGTGCTATTGTGCTATTAAAACTTAAGGGGACTATTCGAAAAAATATATATTAGCATCACTATTTGTTTGAGTGACAAGGACAATTACATTAATGCCGATATCGTTAATCAATTATTAATCCCAGAGTCAAGTGTAATCAAAAAGATAATGTGAGACAAAACACAAACAACATGAAATAAACAATCAAACCTTGAGAATTGACGATTATATTTGCATACCCCAACTCATGCTACATCTACGTCTAAAAATTATGTTGACATAATTTTAGGTTCACCCTCAATGGAAACGTTGGGGACCTTCACCTTAAACATGAAGAAGAAATTTTTAACATTATCCTATATGAAGAAGAAGATAACTTTGCAAGACTTTAAAGTGAAGTCATGCTCGGAAGCTCAATTATCAAAAGACTTGAAAAATGTATCAGATGTGATCCTTCAGGATAATCAGAAGTCATTACAAAAGCTGCAAAAAAACTTGGCAAGGTTGTAGCTAATAAAGATGAAGCAATTTCTCATCTCTGAGACCATAGTCAATGCTTGATCGTACAAAATAAGAGATTAAAAAATGAAAAGAAGTCGCAACGAGAAAATCTAGAAGAACTTACCAGCAAGGAAGCATTGATCAATCAAGAAACAATGACCTTCAGATGTAAAAATCCAAACCATGGAAAAACGAACCAACACAAATCTAGTGGACAACAAAAATCAGCAAGATGTTTGTATTGAGATGTTATCGATCAACAAATCACCAAAAGTATTAAGAGAAAAATGTTAAAAAAACAAGACACAAGATACAAGGATGCCTTATCAATATCCTAATCATAAGAGCTGACACTTGAACCAATCAATATCAGCATCACACTGAAGAAAGGCAAAATTTGGCCTTTGTTCTGAAGAAGATCAATTTCAGTACAATTTGGTCTCGAAATAGCAATCACTCTTCAGATCACAATACAAAAAGACCATACACAGTACCATAGAAGATAGAACTAGAGTGCACTAACCCTTGGAAAATACAACAATTCTGTTCTTCGAAAAGATTACACTGCCTCATTTCTTCGACTATGAAAAAATCAAGAACAGAGTATCACGTGAAAGCATGACAAGAAAGAACGAAGACAACCTTTTTATGCTTTCAGAACGAAGCATCCTTGAAAGGGAAGGTAATATAATAAACATAAAGTACATATAATAATAATAATAATAATAAATAAAATAAATGACACAACCCTTCACATTTGTGACTAGTCGATAGATATAAGAATACTGTCACAAGGCTCACCATATCATCTTGTTCATTCGTTATCGATTACATAATTATTTATCCTATATGTATTTCCACTGTTTGCCCTTCATATGTTGAATATTTTCCCATATATGAACTATTGTTCATTACAATGTCCCAATTAGCCCAAATTCCTTAATTTCAATGTGCATACTTTCTTTGCAATGAGCACACGAAAAGAAGTAAAAGGTCTTTCTCACAAATTTACTAATATTACCAACCAAACATAGTTGTACCTTCATTCATGCTGCTGAAACATGACAGTAACATGTCATTATAAAAAAGAAACAGCATTGACAAAGATTTTATCAACCAGAAATCTATCATACATACCTCGCAACTATCAAGAATTAGAGTGTTGAGCATTGGGCAGCCTCCCCCTTCGCTGAAGACTTTGCAAATAGAATTGGTCAATGACTCGCACTCTGTAAGATCAACTTCACGAAGTCGAAGACACTGCAAAGCCATTGTTGTCAAGCTTGGCTGCTTCTGAAGTACCAATTTCTGAAATCAAGTATCAAGACAAGAATTCATTAATTGTTAGCATATTATATCTCCATAAATACATGAAGACAAGCTAGAGAAGGAAACACAAACTGCAACTTAAAGCATTGAACACTTTAAACATGGAAGAAATTCAATCATGACCTGCAGTGCACTTGAAGTAATATCAATACGGTTAAGTATAGCACAGTTTGAGACATTAATTGAAGCCAGAACTGGGCAACGCAAGTTTAACTCCACAAATCTGTAGAACAATAATATATTTTGATATCAGTGGCCTACAGCTAAACCTTTAGCATCCTATTTTTGTTATTTTTTCAATATGCATACATACAAAAGAAAAAAGTCATACTTTTTGCAATTGACAAGACTTATATTTTGGAGGCGGGGCAGCTCTAAAGTTACTGATGTCAGTAGCCAGCAAACATCAAGCTGTAGTGCCTGCAGAAAGTTCAAGCCGGCTTTAGCTATTACAATCCACATGCTTCTTAACAATAAATTACAATGCATTCAGTATGCTGTAATACTTGAAAGCTAACCAGATTTTACCTCGAGCATAAAACAGTGTGACAAGGCAGCCATTGATGAAGCATTGATCCCCTCACAGCTATTGAGTTTCATATCAGTCAACATAGGCATTCGAACAGCCTTAAAATAAACACCAGGCTTCTTTAATTAGAAACTAATATATATACTCTAGGGATGACAAAAGGAAGTCTATGAATCTTATATAGTACATCATGTTAGAATACATCAAGAATAAGAAATATAAAATTAAAATAAAGCAGGTGAGCACTGTTAATAATCAAGCAAGATTGCCATGCACATGTCGAAACATAGAATCATGAAGAAATGTCTCTTCATTGAATGCCATCATGCCTCACTTAAAATTTAAAAACCTGCCCAAATGGAACACACAAATTAGAGAAGTCTCCTAAAGCCCCCTGTGTAGTTCCATGAAAAAGTGAGTCATCAATTAAAGGAACACGGATAGAGGATAGAGGGCATAGCAGATAAGATATGATAAGTTTATTAATGTCCAACAAATGACCAAAAGTAGATCAATGGGACTGCTCAGTAAATAATTGACAATACATAGTGGGAGTGCAAAGGCCATTCCTATAAAAGAAAAAAGGAAAGCTAGTCTATGAGATCTATACTCTAATGCCATAAAGCCAAGATAAAGAAAAATACAATGCTCTGGAAAAGGGTGCAAGTTAGACAGCCTCAAGGCCCCAAGTGCCTGTCACCAGGAAAAAGAAAAAAGAGGCTATCCTCCTGAAGCCGAATATACTACCCTCCTACCATCTGAGGCCGAAGAAAATTTTCTCTGGATAGATGACTAATTGGAAGTAAACTACCTCTGGATAGATGAGTCCTGGAAGAGCTGGATCTTGCCGGAGTTATGTCTGTCTGTCTAGAAGAGGAGACCTGCTGCAGGGAACTGGAGAGGCAGGGCTTCCAGCTGTTCTGGTATAAACTGTCCCGAGATCTAATTCAGCAACTCCTCGGGGATCTAGCATCCAGGGGCCATGCCACCTCCTGGGCTCTGATGGATCTGGGAGCTTAAATGGTGCTGCTGCCAGAAAAGGAATCATCTCATGCTTAAAAGAATAAAATGCTCTTTGGCATAGCCATACACCAATTCAATTAAACGGATATAAAGCAGGGGTATATAACCTCTCGCAACAACAGTTGGAATAGCAGGTATATTCAACTAAGTAAAGTCAAAAATATGAAGAAAAAGTATTCAGATGTAGAGATGGGAAAGACAAAACCCAGAATGGAGGAATGCCAAATTTCCCTTCAAATAATGTGGCCTTGAAAAAATTCTCAAAGGTAGTTTGATAGCAACAGTGTAGAATTCCAAGGCTATGTAAATTTTAAATATTTAAAAAGGTGCCACTACTGCGGTCAAATAAATCCAGCCACAGCAATACAACTAGATTTATGGCGCAATTATGAACTGGATGAAGAAGATGAATATTAGCAAGATAAGGACCAACTCACCTAAACTACATGCAAAAAACTGTTATGAACCAAACAGTTCATAAACCAAGTAAGCATTGCAAAAGAGTAAAAGGACTCATAAATATATGTCAAAAGCCAAAATAATTGTAAAAGGGTTGATGAAGGTTATGTTACTACTGAGCAATGTGATCTCTTGTATAGTGTTAAAGAGGTGGGTCACAATGAATATTAGTGAGATTTAGGGTTTAATTATATTTTATATTAGGTATATAACATACCCTCCTGTCTACGAAGGCTTTGCTCTCAAAGCACATGATGAGACAAACAAAATGATCATTAAGAATCCATGCAATATCAATACATTGTAGAAGATTTGATTCATCCATGGTCAGCTTTTATCTGTTGATAAGCTTCTCAAAGGGAACTTCTCTGATTCTGTTTGGCCCGAATAACAACTCTCTATCCTTTCCTCCAAGTCATCGTGAGATTCGAAGATTTGAACCCTAGTTGCAACAAGATATCATCCAAGAAATGAAAAGCATCCAAAAGCAATCCTTCTCCAATAGTGCGCACTAGAAACAAGAGACAAAAGAGAGTAGAGCGAAACCTTTCTAGAGCTCTCATTCACAAGTGTGAGGAGATGTGATGATGAAAAAGAGTTGGAGCGCTAGCCTTATATATAAGGTAACCCTAATGCTCAATTATCCACAAAATGTCAACAATTCATCTTACAAGTGGGGCCGACCACTCAAATTAGCCTATACAAATGCTAAATCATGAAAATAATACAATAATGGTCACACATGTGGTGACGTCATACCCTCAAGGGCATGGAGAAGGCCTCCAAAGGCCATGTGGCAACATCAAAGAGTATAGCAAGGTGAAAACCTTAGTCCCCTAGTTCATGTTTGTGTTCGAATTCGGCGACCTTGAAGTTCGACAAAAGTTTGACAATGAAAAATTTGGGAATAAAATTCGGCATTAAGTTCGACATACTACAAAATTTGAAATACACACACACACACACAATACTTTCATTAAACCTCATTAAAGACATGATAGAAATGAAAATATATATAGATAAATATGAAATATATATAGTAAAAAATACTCATTAAACACACATGATAGAAATGAAAATATATAGAGAGTAATATATATATATATATGGTAAATTGGTAACACGAAATATATATATATATATGGTAAATTGGTAACACGAAATATATATAGAGTAATATCATGGTAATATTAAATTATAAATATATATTGTGAAATATATGAAAATATATATATATATATATATATATTAAATTACTTTATTAGAATATATTAATATATTACGATATATTAATACCTGACAATATCGAATATCGTGAAACATATAAAATTATAAATATATATCTTGAAATATATGAAATTATCAACAATTTAAAGCGATGTCACGAACCATAGTCGGGGTATGCTTAGATGGAATGTCGTCAGGTAAGTTGGAGATGGAATCGACAGCGGAACTGAAACTCGAGGGTGACGACAAAGGCACGGGTAGGGGTCCCAGGCGGAAATGAAGGTGAGCGGTGGCACGGAGAGGTTTTAGTTCGTGGGCATAGTATTTTCCAATTTTTTTTAAACGACTGTGCGCGAACCTCGTGAAAACCTTGCCGAACCTTAACGAATTTAGGCGAATTTGCGTACAGAATGGAGTTAGGGTTCGAGTTTGTGTTTGAGTTCTGCGAACTTGATCAATTAAGCTCGGGATCTAATAAAAAACGTCGAATTTCCAACTTGAAGCTTGCAAATCAACGAACCCAGTGACTAAAGTGAAAACCATCGTCAAGTACCCCGTCACATCATGGGGTGTCCAAGTGGCAGCAAAACCCCATCATCTCCATCAAACCCTAGCATGACATCATCATCCAAATGCCCAATGTCCAAGGTGTAAAGAATGGAGTCCAAGCGGAAGAAGGGTGTATATCATCTCTATGTGTCATCCAATCATCTCTCCCAGTGCAACATCCTCCATCCAATGCATGATAGTATTTGGGGTGTAGAGCCCAGGGTGTGGGCTCCCTGCCCATCTATGTGCCACCATGACCATATCTAGCATAAACAAGCCCATTTGTCCGTCATCCAAGATCTAGAAGATGTGAGAGCCAGTATCTAGGCGTGTCAAGCCACTCGGTGACTCAATGCTCTGCATCACACATGCCATATCCTATAATAAAGGCATAATGTCCTAGGTGAACGCCTGGGGCGTCCTTCACATTACCATGTTAGGGACATCCAAATCAAAGCAAAGCATGAAATCAAGTAAAGTCGTTCATAAGATAAACTAGTCCTTAGATCATACAAAGTAAGTTGTTACTTAATATATAAGCCACATAAATAATTCACATCAACTATCCCCTTCAAATTTCACAGTAGCTCAAGACATTAAGTAAGTTGGCAAGTTTGAATATGGGAGGACGTTCATTACACCCTATTAGGTGTGCCAACCAAAACAGTGAAAGAAAATACTCCAAGTAGAGGGATATGTCCCAGGGAAAACAATGAAAGAAAAGAACCCTTCAAGAGTAAGTGTGATAGTGGTACGTGTTGGGGTTACTTCATGGCTTATGGTGTCATTGAATCCACTTCCATGAGCGCCTTTGTGGAGGGTGTGCTTTCTCTTGAGTTACCACTTTTTAAGCACTATGTTTTTCCAAACCCCTTGATCTGCCTTTTTATTTGTCCTCTTATCATATTTGCAAGTCCCCTTTATAAGGTTTCAAGCTATAGCATCACAGCTTAGGACTAGGGCGGACGCAGAAAAGGTAGAGCTCAAGTATGGACTAGCTTTTGAGAGTCCTTTGCTATTGTCTCTTTCTTTCTTTAGCATTATTTTTTCTTTATTCTTCTTTTGCTAGCAGTTGCAATAAACCTATGGTCCTTTAGCCCCTCTTCTCATGAGAGAATGAAGCATGACCCATTATCGAAGTTTAGTACAATGTGACAAGCTCCGGGATGGTGAGTGTTAGTATGGCGGGAAAATGGAACGTTTCCCTTGTGAGGGCCCCCCAGTAGTACCCCTTTTCCTTGGGGGTGACAACTCGGGACTAGGGCATAGATGCTAGCCACCAAGGTGAAACAAGGAAACAAACATAACTTTTTGAGCTTATGATCCATTCTCCAACTTCAACCAATGATCCTCATTGTGGGCCATGAAACGTGATCTCCTCTAGTTTCACCTAGGCTGGGGGGGTAACAGGCATGAACTTGTTGCTGCTGATTATTTCCTTTGATATTTGAGACCGTCATACATTTGGAATGAACAATTTCTTATTTTTTCTGTAGTAATACCTTCTAGCAGCAGATCTTATATTAAACCTTTTCTTTGAAGAGACTCTGGAGGTTTTAAGAGCATTTGGTGGTAGCAGTACTTGTATCAGTTGCAGCAAAAAAATTTAACTATGATTTCCTTAATTTTTTAGCTTCTTTTCCTTCTTTCTTTCTTTATTTGTATACCGGGTTGTCATCCTGGAAATGTTATCATTTGCCACCGGCAAAATAACTTTGGCACAGGCCAGTGGGAACGAAACCTGCTCTGATACCAATTGTTATGAATCAAACAGTTCATAAACAAGGTAAGCATTACAAAAGAGTACAAAGACCCATAAATATATGTCAAAAGAAAAACTAATTATAAAATGATTAGTGAATGTTATGTTACATCCAAACAATGCGATTTCTTATATTATATATAGAGTTAAAGACGAGTCAGGACAAATAGTTGTGACCTTTAGGGCTTTAATTATATTTTATATTAGGTATATAACAAATACTAAACAGGTAAATGACAACCACAAAACACCTGAGGAAGAATGCCTATGCAGAGTATGTAAACAAAGCTTAGTCCAAAACCAAAGCACGTATATTATTACAATTTCCCTTGTTATAATTTCAGAGCATATGTTAATCCAATGCTCTTCTTCTATGTTTCTCAAAATTAAATATAAGATTGGGTACCAACAAAAAATCTACCATTTTCATTGCGCAGTCCAATAAACCAAATGTTTAATGAACATGAAAAACATCAAAAATAAACAACATTAGAAAACTGATGTCTATAATTTAGAAAAGGCAAGGAAAAGAGATAACCACCTCCAGAGAGATATTTGGGCAGAAAGATGCATCAAGAATACGAAGATTTGGACAAGCAGCAGCAATTTCCCTAAGTGTTTCATCACTAACATAAGAGCAATTGGACATGTCCAAAGATATTAATAATGGGCATGAAGTTGCCACAACACGAACCCCTGCATCTGAAAGCTTGTGGCAAGATGCCACATCAAGTTCATGGAGTTGAGGGCATTGCAACGTGGCAGAAGCCATGCATGAGCGTTTAAGGGACAAAGTTTCCAGCTGTGGACACCTGCACATTATTTTCAGTTTTGTAAAATAATTGGTAAAATACAAGTATCTCGATTCTCATTTGCTCTCAAATAGCTAACATACGATTGTTTCAATCATCATGATATATCAAGAGATATACAGATATAGGTTTGATGCTCATCACACCTGACAGAGATCCGAATTACACGACAGTGTGTAATCTGGAGGTGGCGCAATGAATCATGTTTGACCTGAATCTCTTGTGAGCCACTTCCTAGAGTTGCATCAGCAATGCTCAAACGATCTAATACAGGGAAATCTACTAATCCGTTGAAAAATCCTTCACTTAAAGGCCCTCGGCCTAAGATCAACACCTCAAGATTCCTGGATACCAGGGAATTTCAAGATCATAGAAACAAACATAAACGTGTTACACAGTACACTATACAAGTTTGTGGAATAGAGTAAACTATGCATGGATGACACAATCCTTGCCTGAGCGAGTGCATTGCTTCACGTACAAGTTCATCCCCACGGGGATTACCACGAACATTTAGCTCCACAGCCTTTGGATATTTCCGACACAGTTGAGCAACTGTCCAAATGGCAAATAGTTGATTCATGAGTAATCAAGCTAGTTTCATTTCCTTTATACGATTAAAGTAAGAAAGTATATACCTTGCTGTCGGGTGATTTTGCGATTCTCAAAATTTAAAGATTTCCAAAAGTCTTCATGGGCACTAGCAGCCCGCCACTGTCTACAAACCATGGCTGCTCGACATAAATCTGAATGGTCTAGGAAAGAAAATACCTGCAAGCATACGATCAAATAATAGGAAGTCACGTGAAGGAAACTCCAAGCTAACTCTTACCTATCAAAATATGAACATTAACAAGTGTGAACATACCATATGTAGTAAGTCATCTGTGAGGTCCATTTTAACTTCATGATCTTCCTTGTTTTCCAAGTTACCTTCATCTCCATCATCATCATCATCATCACCACTGCTAGAGTCATTAGTTTCTCCACCATTATTGTCACCGGCTGATGAATTTGAATGTGTCATTTGACTGCTTCCTCTATTTGAAAAGTTTTGACATGAAAGTGGCTCTGTACCAGAAGTAGAACTAGAACCAGCAGTATCTGAAGGAACAGTTGCAGCAACATGACCTGACCTGTATATAATATTTGATTATCAATGCACCATCATTGCCGAACTTAAAAAGGTAGAAATAGAACATCTACAGGTTGTGTTCAATGTAAAAATGTAATTGATGAACTAACACATGAATAAATATAGGAACAACTGCTTCAAAACCTAAATCACAAAATATCAAATTACAAAAAAGAGCCAGAACCTTATGATATCCACTCTAGTTAGGTTGACCTTGAGCAACTATCTGCTAGATGTTCAAGCAGAGAAGGAATCACGTGGGTTCATACTTGATGCATGCTCTAACCTCTATATAATATATGATTATTAGTGCACACTGCACACAGCAGAATTACATAAGGTAGAAATAAAATAAATACTGATTCGTGATCACTGTAAAATAGTAATACATAGAGGATAAATATATAAACAAATGCATAAAGGATAAATATAGAAACATCTGTCATAAACTATTACAAGATACAAATTTACAAAAAGAACCAGAACCTCGTAATTATAAAAGCCACTCTAGCCAAGTTGACCTTCAGCATATTTCTGCCAGATGTTCAAGCAGACAAGGATTCACATGGGTTCATCCATCAAAATATCGACAAAAACAACATTAAAGGAACTGCAAAGGCTCATACATAGGAAATGCCTTTAACTTTATGCATGCCATAAAATGGCATATAGCCAACATGCTGAAAAGAAGTCTACACCTTAAAAGTTAGGTACCAGATGCACTATTCTTGGAAATAAGAAGAATGTGTTTGCAAATCCTTGAACCTAAGACAGCATTCCTTAATGGGATCATTTTAAAATAAGTGTACATAGAGCAGCCTTAGGGCTTTGAGGTAAATGGGAAGGAATACCGTGTTTGTAGGCTTAAGAAGGCCTTGTATGGACACAAGCAGGCACCGAGAGCATGGGATTCCAAGATAGATGGATATTTGCACAGCAACAATCACACAATAGCTGGAAAACAATAAATAGTGGAAGCATAAATTAACACACACATGCACAGATGATTTCTCCTCCTAAATCAGCTTTTCATTCCTTAATCAAAGCTTACAAGGAAAACTCCACAGACTGCTTAAACTTAG
The DNA here is from genome assembly GCA_009831015.1 of Picea engelmannii. NCBI lineage: Eukaryota > Viridiplantae > Streptophyta > Pinopsida > Pinales > Pinaceae > Picea > Picea engelmannii. The sequence continues at coordinate 178,434 of ML792247.1, read as the reverse complement.
CAGTTGTGTGGCCTGGTCAAATAACCCAAGAACTGAGCTGTAGAGCTTTCATAGAGGGTACAGTCTGCACAGAAAACAAGAAAATGCTGTTGTATGATACTGTATGGACCATCTGTACAACCCTTCTTCAACTTGCTTGGCTGCTGATCAATCCTCTTCTTCCTGTCATTGCCTTCTCCCCTCTGGTCACTTATCTGCTCAACTGTCCAACTGTGAATTGTATCTTGACCTCTCTATCTTGTTTGTCTAATACTTTCACTGAAACCCTAATCTCATGCTGAGATGTACCGTTGAGATTAAACCTAGTCTAAGTTATTAATGCATTAAATACACTTTATTAGGCTCAACTGAAAAACATAAGACTTTTGACTTTTTTCCTAAAGTGAATTATAAAATAGAATTAAATACCCACTTTTCCTAAGTGGGTACTTTCAAAATATCATAAACTACTTCCAGCACATTCACACTGAACCTGTGCACAAAGTTCCTGTTCGAGTTATATTTCTCAACAAAAAATAGAATGTCAAGCAAGTTCTAGTCAAGTCATAAGTCAAAGCACTTTCAAAGCTTAGGCAAGGGTTCAAACCCCCTTCAAAAGACATGTTCCATTCATCCGAACAACAAAGCTAACCACAGCATCCAAGACTGGGTGGAACTACAAATGACCTTGACGAACAACAGACGCAGTGTATCTCAACAAATGAGGCCAGGTGCACATCCAAGGTGAGTTTGACAAAAATACCCCTCGATTGTGGCATCTACATTGAAGGTAGAGCCCACTTCATCAACCATGGGCCATTTTTACCAACCAAACAAAAAATAGAAACACAATTTATAACATGAATCTCAATGAATAGACAAAAAAAAATGAAAAAAAGCATTGCCCAATCAAAATTGGAACCCAATATTCATTGTTCAATGTTCTTTTAACATAATATATGTAGGATTCAAAATGCCGAATGGCAACACCATGGTTCAATCATTAGTTGAATGGTTACTCTAATGGTAAATCGAGCTCTTGGTCATCAATGATCATCATTATCCAATTGCAGTGAATCATGTGCTTCCTCTTCTATCAATAGGTGAACAATCTCAAATAATCCATCTTTGTTTCACCTAACCTCATCCTCCTCATCGAGTTGTTGTGCATCCACAACATTAACATCCCATAAAGATGAGTAGTCTAGTTGCAAAGCGGGTAGAAAAAATGGTTTACATGGTTATCGGGGTATGACTATAGGGTGTAAGAAACTAWCTTATT
>ML792247.1:93347-111831 GCA_009831015.1 Picea engelmannii | reverse complement strand
CAAGGTATGGAAGATATTTGTGAAATTTGGCACTGCTTGGTCTCTTTCTTGCCGTAGTGTGGTCCATCTAGTATACAAGTCGTCATAACTTCCGACAGGGTAGTATTGTTTCTTAATAACACCCCTAAAGGATTCCTAGGTGGTCGTGACTGTAAATAATGAGGGTTCCTCTATTTCCTTTTACTCACAGAAAGTTTCCCACCAATCTTTGACAAGGGGAACGACTTCGAGGAGCGCAAAAGTAATATTTTCTCTATTCGAAAAGTTATGGACAAAAAAATACCCTTCTAGTAGATTCAACCACTTTTCTACAACATCTGCGTCTATCTTAACTTCAAATATAGGAATATCGAAGTTTATTTGTACCTTGAAGGGTGCGACGCCTCCGCTCGAAGAAGATGCATCGCATGTTGGTAGCCGCCGAAGGATTTGCACGAAACTATCCATCATCTCATTCCTTTGTTGCGTGAGAGCTTCCTCAATCAACAGTTTGAAAGGATCTTATGTCCCTTCATCTTTCTTTTCTCCTTCCATGAGAGGTCACTTGGGCATGCAAGAGCTTTTTTCCTCAAGATAAACAAGCTCGAGACCCAACTCTTTGTACTTTGACCTCGTTGGGGACATGCATTAAGACGACAAGGAGAAGACCACTCTGATACCACTGATCCAGATTTTATGAGAAAAATAAAATGACTACAGATTATTAACAGGTGCTTAACACAAAATAACAAAGATATAGTAAAACTGGTTTTCTATTCAATAAGGAAACAAGCTGAAACTGTAAAATGCAGCGGAGACAAGCTTGCTGGAATGGTGGCAGCTTATCTCTGAGAAGAGATGTGACAAGTGCAGTCATTCGCAAGAAGATCATTACAATGAGGCTCTGAAGGCCTTTTTACAATAAACAAGAATTACCAAAACCCTATACATCCAAAAACCTAACCCTAGGAGATGAAGCGCCAAAAGTCATGTGGGCCTCGTTTGGGTAAGTTAATACATCAACTTCCCGGGGTTGTAACTTTTGCATACGATCTTTGTTTTAGGAATATGATATCCTGTTGGAAAAGTATCATCAAGGAGATTCATTTTAGGGAAAATATTGAAGGAAATTTGATATTTCTCCTCGTTTTCACAAAAAAACATCGTTTAGGGCCTCAAAACGGCTCCAGAAGTGAAAAACTGCTAAAAATAGTAAATTACCAAAATTGCCAAAAAACTATTTTGAGCCAGTTGGAAAAGGTGGGTGTCCATCAATATCCACCTGGATCAAAACAGATAAAATTTCATCAGTCATACCTGAATTTGTTGCAGCCAAATTTGCTTCCTTTGTAGAGTTCTCCTCTGATTCTTTTCTTTTCCAGCAATCTTTCTTGAGATGCCCTGTTTTGCCATAGTACTAGCATTTTGTTTTACCCTTTATGCCTATTGACTTAGATCATGAAGAAATTATCTGATTTTTGTCTTTGGGACAACCTCTGATCGCCATCGCCTTTGAAGTTGAGGTTTCTTGACTAGATTTTCTCCTCATCTCCTTAGCGAACAAAGCTCCCACAACAAAATCGTAATCTAAAACATTTGTTGAGCTAAAGCTAATAGAGGTGACTAGATTATCCCAAGACTTAGGCAACAAACACAATAGTGTAATAGCCTTATCTTCATCTTTGAGTTTAACTTCCATACTAGTCAATAGAACTATAAGGGTATTAAAGGTATTTAAATGATCAACAACTTTTGTACCTTCTTTCATTCACAAACTGTATAATTGCTTCTTCAAGTAGATTTTTATATTCAAGGTATTTGTCATATAATGACTTTCCATTTTGCTCCATGTTGTTCCTGAGATTGATTCTAAGGCTCAAAGAATAAGGTCATACATCAAAGATTTTAAATGAAGTGTTTTGTGAGTGCTTTTTTCTACCTTCAGTTTTATGAGAAATAATCTTTAAATGGAATTAATGATAAGACAATATAGAGGTCGTATCCCATTATATGAGTCACAATTATAATGTCAAATGATGTATAAATGATTTACGAAACGGTTAAACAATGTCAAGTATCAATTACAGATAAGTCTCACCTTGTTTGCAGTGGAAGAAAAGTAGAAGATGCACCCTTGAAAAGGAGATAAAAATGCAGTAATTCATGCAGATCACATGTCTTGTTTTACTTACAATAATAACAGGGGAAAAAATGTTACTGAATGAACTTCTGGTATAATATGATCATAGTAGATGTAGTACTAAATTGCAATCAATCACTCTTAAAGAATTACAGAATTTTTTTTAGAGGAATGGAAACACAAAGGGAACACATAACTCAAACTGAATGAAACTTAAAATCTTTGTCTGCACTTGTATTAATATTAAAAAAGAGTTTCTCTTTTACATTCGACAAGAGGCAACCTTAAATAGATCTAAAATCTATCCATTTATACAAAATTTGTCACAACTGAAAACCGTTGGACTTCCCACAATATATGACTAAAAATAGAATACATCTGAATAAAATAACATCATGCAAATATTGTTGAGTTTTGTTGGCGCTTCCTTTGTCTCTTCAAGATGCTTGTAAATATGCTCACTTTCCTTTGATCTTTGAGCCGGGTACACATGTCCATTAAGGCCACCACAATCATTCAGCTTATTCTCTTTTCCATTTGATCTCGTTGCCATCTGTCCCTTTAGATGTGTTCACTGGGATAAGGAATTGCAGTTGAAGACATGGGGGAGGATAATTAGATGAATAGCTTAGCGTTGGCTCGTTATGGGATGGCTAATGGTTATAGGGAAGAGTAATTGTTGATGAAAAGAATGATGAGGGAGCAAGTGTCAAATAAGGAGGTGGGATGAGTGGATGCAAGAATGTGAGTGGTAGGGATAGACGGGGTAAGTGACGATTAGAGGGTGAAAGGTAGAGTGGGTGGAGAAAGTGGACGATGTGGATGTTATTTCATTTGGTCCTAGCTACACTCACTTTTCCCTGTTCAATGCATTGGGTGCACCTGTCCATCAATGCTACCACAAATCTTGAAGTCTCAATCCTTTCATTTAATTCAAAGGAAAACATCTTCTTCTGTATTTGGGGCAGCTTCTCCTAGATCTTGTTCACTTCTTAGACTATGACCTATTACTGTGAACTTGGATTAACCAACCATTCATTGATTTTAAGTAAATCAATATGGCTCATCTCTTGGATGGTTGCCTAAGTATTTTTCTTGTTCTTTCTGGAGTTTTGCTGGTTCATTTCTATCTCAATCTACCCCAATGCCTCCAAGATATTATTTCCTTCTAACTCAATCAAATTTTTATTTATTGAAGATAATGCCTCTAGAGAAACCTCTTTTACTTATCTAGCAAGTTTCTTGCCTTCTTCCAGATTTGTTTCCCGGGCTTTTAGGGCCATTTCACCTCTTACTTGTTCAAAATGAGAGAGAAGGGTAAGATCAGAGGCATTAGCTTTTTGCTTCCATATGAGAACCTCTTGAAACTTAGACTGGGCTGCGCATGCCTCTTTTTCCTTGACATAAATATTTTTTAGAGAAAGGTCTATTGCCTGATAGCATTTCTAAATAACACCTATTTTTTGAAAGAGTTCTTGTTGGGCAACTTCCAGCCTTTCATTGATTTCTGATGCTTGTGTTTTGAAGGTCGAAATGTCTATTGTTGTGTTATCTATTAGGGTCAATCTGGCCTGCAACTGCTTAATCAAATCGCCACGCCGAGTGATCAAACCTTGGCTGGTCTGTGAACTCCGGTAGAGTAGCTCGAGGTTATCCTATAACTGCTTAATTTGATGTTGATGACTAGCCCTGATTTGTTCAATGTTTTGGTTCATCCTGCTTCTAACAATATGTTCTGTACTGTATATCTCATTTTGAAATTGCTCTACCAAGAGGCATTTATGTCGCAATTGTTCGGTTAAATTGTCCACTGACCATTGATTGGCAGTGACAAAAGCCCCTAGTGAACCTGCAACTTCTTTTGCAAACTCATGACCATCATGGTCTTTCCCATCATACACCAATCTTTGTATTTTAGTGACAACCCCATCCTTTTGGTGAGATTCTCCTTTTACAATAGCTTTTTGTTTCTTGCTAAAAAAGAAATCTAAGGGAGGCATCTCTTCGGGCAACATAGGAGCAAGATCACCTACAAAAGTGAGTTTGGAACTAGGATTTCTGAAGTTGGTCTTTAAAGGGGTTAATGTTGTAATATGAGACATAATTTATGTGGAAGGTTCTTGTAATGTTGTATTTAGGGTGCCAACAGGAGTAGTTGGCGTTGAATGAGGAACAACTTGTTCCAGATTCATGAAGGCTTCGAATCGAGCTAACACTTGTGGATCATTCAGTCCTGAGAATGACACTCTTATTTCGTGAAATAACACTTTTGGGATTTTTGGGACTTCCTCAACTTTTTGCTTAGCGGAGCAACTTGGTTAAGATCCTGTAGGTCTAGCTTCTTGTGAAGGAGGCGTTGGTTTTGACTCTCCTTGCAATATCTTCGGTAAACTATTTCGTCTGTGTTTTTGAAAGCTGAGGAAACCAACTTGTTGGTCAGGAGGCAGAGTCTAGAATCTTCTTTGGAATTCCTCATAAGATCTAACTCCCCTGAACATTTCGTCATAAGGAGAATTCTCATGGATGTATCGCTTCATGTTAAACTAAGCCAAATGATTTTCCACTATCCTATGTGGATCATGCTTCTTGAATTCGATGTTAACTAATTTGACATCCTCCATGGTTGCGACCTCGACTTTAGAGTGACCAAAATCTAATAATGTGAAGATGCCAACTTGAATGGGGAAAGTTGGAAAAACCTTTTTCTGAGTTGCTTTCAACTCCTTGCTGATACCTCCTGTTACTATCTGGTATGCCACTTCTCTGCACACCAGCTTGTCGGGTAAAAACTGTAGAAGGGCACGAGGAGGAATGAAACAACCAAATACTCTCATATATGAGAAGTTCTCCTCAATGAACCAGTCTGCAAGTGTGCCTATGTTCCCCATAATATTTTATGAAATCTGGGGTGGAGGGTGACCATAAATGGCTATATGAACATGCACTACAATGTTGTGACATATTTCGTAAAAGAAATCTTTGGTGTTCTCCTCCCATAATTTGGAGTGGTAGAAATGAATTGGATCAGAATTGGCCGAGGTCCAACTCTAGTTCATCAGGGGAAAATGGGTCATGAAACAAATGACATCCATAACATATGCTGTCATGTAAAAAGGGGCAGGCTGACCTTTTGATTTTGCTGATTTATACTCAATGATTTCCTTGGCCAAATTATCAGATAGCATTTTAGCCCAATTGAAGGTATAACCCTCGGCTACCTCATTCATGATGGATACCCACTCAACTGAGAAATGTGTAGGGTTCTTCTTCCCAAATAGTTGACAGAGCATCATGGCTATATACAACATATGAGCGTCTAAAGACGTCATGATGTACATACCATGAGCGTCGGCTTTGAATTTTTCTAGATGTCCCAACCAGGTCTTGACTATATCATGACCATTTCTGTCGTATTAGGTGCATTCCTTTCTCTCAAACTCTAGAAGAAATGCGACATTGTAAGTGTATTTAGGGGTAGGGGAAAGCTTGTACATTACTTGTAGGTTCTCTGGTCGGAAAGAGACAACGATAACCTGCTGGTGGTTGACGACACTCCTGGTTTGGATGTCGACATGTTCCAAAGCCCAATTTATCATATCGTTGTAGGGTATGATTCTAGGTCATGCGACACTCTTATGCAGTTCTGACTGTGCTACCAATCTAAGATTCACTGTAAAGGACTTGTCGTCTTCTTCAGCAGAGTCGTTTGGACAGTTAATGATCTCATGCTCTAAGACATCAAAAACCTGCTTCCAAGTTTTAATTGCGTCTGCAACTCGCGAAGTTGTGTCTGATAGAACATCCACATTTGGATTTGAATCATCACCCGATGCGTCAAGCTTCTTTGCAACTTTTCGTGGCGCCATAATCCTTAAGGAAATAGAATTACCTACTTGTGACAACATAAGTATGTAAGCTCTACATTGAATAAAAAACTGCTAATTGCAAATGGTAAAAACGATTTTGAAATTCGAAGTGCTTTATTCAAAAAGCCTATCGATCTTCGTATAACTTTACTGACGAAGAATTTATTAAACTTAATGGAATTCATTACATGGTGATCCACAATCTTTATTTGAAATCATTAACCTTAATCAATCATAAATGTCATTAATACTTCAACGGTTCGTGTTTGGAAGTTTTGGATGTGATAGGGTGGACATCTCCCGAAGTCCGAATTCATGGAGGAGTTAATCTCTAAGTAATCACTTTTATGTCTTAATGAATCATGTTTTAAAAACGTTGTATTAACTTTAAGTATTTTGGGAGTTCAAAATTTAGAAGTTTTGAATATAGCACAAGGGAAAATTTCTGAAGTCCGAAACTGTGAAGTGATTAATTAACACTTAATCATGACTAATTAAAGTTGTTAACTAATTTATTAACTCTTTGAACCCCCTTTTTTCTTTTGTAATTACTTTACTTCGACGCTTTGATAATCTAGGGATTATGAAATAAAAAACTCCCGAAGAGCAATCTCTTGGAGTGATGTGGCAGAGATGACATCATTCTGATGATGTGTCAAGGAAAGAGAGGTGCCACATGTCACTTCAAAACATGTGAATCATTCGACGTGAATGTCAAAAGTAAGTGCCACGTGTCAACCCAATAAAATATTCTTAAAGGACACATGTCCTATGAATCATGTCCGTAAGTTCTTTAGGAAGAGTCATGAGTGGCTATCTTCAGAACTTCAGAATTTCGGGGTTTTCGTTGTTTAGGTTTGCTGGAATACTCGAAGCACGAAGCAACCGTTAAAGGTTTTCTTTTAAAACTCATGTGGCTTCAAAACTTCGGAGATCATTAGGATCATTTAATCAAATTAGAGTTTCTCATTGACAATAGATACCGTAAGCGCCTTATTGATAAATAACAACCAACGCATTTATTTTAATTTTAAAAGGCTGTTTTCTAGGTGTTTTGCTTTTTTGGGTAAAATTTTATTTCTAAGAGGTAAAATATATAAATCTCAAAAGCTCAAAATTATGCGTGTTCTAACATAGGCTCCATCTGGGGATTGTGGCTCCCTGTGAGGTGTGAAATAACAGTAGACCAAGTGATTTTGTTGGGTAAATGGAGTTATTATTGCTTTTTGAAAAACATGTTCCAGTTTTATTTAAGAATTAATCATACATAGAAAAATGGCCTTAACCAAATCTCAAAGAACCTTCAAAACATACTTAATGATTGATCTCAAGTTAGGCCATTTAAAATTCCCTTTTCCTAAAACTGATTTTAGAATTGTTTAAGATAATCAAAATAACTTTAACTAAAATATCAGTGTTTGACCAACTTTGTTTGCTTCAAGGTTAAGCAGATGTAACAATTTATTTAGGGAATCCTTGGTTGGTTCAGGATGTAAGTATTACCGGAAAGAGAACTAGCTAACACAGTATGACATGTAGATATGTATGATAGCCTTTCAGATATCATAGATATTGCTTCACTACCAGCAAGCCTGTTCTGTTCAGTACCCCGGTGAAGTTATCTACTTCTCCCATTGAATTTCCTTTCACCACTTCAATTAACACTTTTGCACTTTGCTGAAATGAGGGCAATCAATATATGAATTTCCTTTCATCATCTCTTTTGGACAAGATGGGGGCAATAAAATTATGAATTTCCTTTTACCATCTATCTTGTATTTTAATATTTTGAAGTGGGGGCAATCAATCTGTATGTAACATACAAAGGATGATATCTGTTTAAAACGTTGAAAAGAAGGTCTGCCAACAAATTTTAAGAATACTTTGAAACTAACTTTCTTCCAATTTTCAATGCACCTTCACCTATAGGACAAATTTTTATGGGAATCTTGATCTTTCATGGATCAACTTCGAGAGAATTAGTCAATTCAAAGTCCGATAGAAGAGCTAAAATTATCAAGATTAGCCTAGACATACTTTTTCAATTAAAATCAAAGGAACATAAAGATTTTCGCCTAATCTTGTTTTGAAAATATGTTTTGAAGTTTTCAGAGTTAAGGTAAGTTTCTTTCTTTCTATGAAGACTAAGAGGGGGAAGATAGGAAACATAAAATATGCAATGAATAAAAATCTGGGGATAGGTGAAAGTAACCAAATCAAAGATTCAAAGGGTCTGAAACAAAATATCCTAATCCCACACGAGTTTGTGTCTTTGGTTCTGACTTCTTTCGAGTTTATTTATTATCATTTTTATTTTCAATTCAGAAACGCCTTTAGAACTTATCAACATGACACTTCAAGTTATAATTTTATACATTTATGATTCTCAGGTCAGGTGATAATATTATCATGAGAAAAACTTCCTTCACATTCATTTCAAAAGAACTTTTAAATTTTATTTGACTTATAAGAAGGGTACGGACTCATACCTTATTTTCCTTTTTAAATTTCAGCATGACAGATTATTTATTTATCACCTGTTTTTAGAGAAATCAAATGCTTGAAAGACGAGTGTCGATTTTTTATTCAACCTCATCTCCTATTTAACAAGGTCTATTCTCCAAGAGGAATAAAATACAAAATGTCAGAAAATCCTGTAGAATAGAGATGATATGTGATACATATGTTTTTTTATTTTTCGTTTCAATGATATCAAGCAATCATAAATTTATTGAAAATATTTACAACAGATGATCAACTAACTCGGGTAATTCACAAAAAGAAAAGAACAATTGAAAATCAAAATGCTAATGTCAATCTAATCCGATATATACAATGGAAATCTAAAATGTAACTACTGCATGAAATGTTTTAAATAACGCCCATTGATAGGAGCATCAAGAATTTCTCCATCAAGATTTTCCAGTGAGAATGAGTTTTTTCCCTCAACAACTGCAATTTTGAATGGTCCAAACCAGAGATAATCGAATTTGCCATGTTTCCCTGCATCTTCCTTTCTAGCTTCCCATTTTAAAACTAAATCGCCAGGAAAGAACTCCATGTCTTTGGATTTTTTTATAGAAAAGGGATTTCATATTATCCTGGTACTTTTGAAGTTTATCATCCACTTCCACTATGTTCTGCTGAACTTTGATGATTTGATTCATTCTTCTTGTAACGTCATTTGGCTCTTCGTTTGCATCCTGCCAGAGTTTCATCATAGGAAGAGCAAGATTAATAAGAAGGATAACGTCGGTACCATAAACTAATTGGAAAGGAGACATACCTATAGATTTCTTGGTGCCAATTCGGTTTGCCTATAAGGCGTATTTTAAGTGAATATGGCAAGCTTTTTTATTTTCTGTCAATTTTTTTTTTTATTATAGTCATCAAGCTCTTGTTAGATGATTCATCCAACCCATTTCCCTGAGGATAATAGGCTGTAGATTGACCTAAAATAATATTGTATTTCTGACAGAAATTGATCATTGCCATAGATTTAAAAGCCTGGGTGTTATCAGTGACTATTTTTCTAGGGCAACCAAATCTTGCTAGGATGTTTTCTTCCATAAAGTTTATTACTACAGAATCCGTATAATTCCGAGTTGGAATGGCTTCAACCCATTTCGTAAAGTAATCGATAACGGTTAGAATCCATCTATGTTGAGCACTGGATTGCGGATAGATTTCTCCAATGAAGTCTAGGCCCCATTGTTGGAGAGGAGCTTCAACTTTTATTGGAATTAAAGGTACGACAAGGGGGTTTTTCTTACCAACAAACAATTGGCATGAATTGCAAGCTCTGACCCTTGCATTTACATCAGTAAATTACTTTGGCCAATAATATCATGCCCTTAAAATCTTGTAAGTTGCTTCTCTCCAGGCATGATGTCCTCCACATACTCCTTCATGAAATTCATCAATGACGCCTTCTGTTTTAGATTCTGCCAGGCAACGTAACAAGAAACCCATAGGGTCTTTCTAGTACAACTTGCCATAAAAAATGCAATACTTAATTGCATGTAGTTTTAAAGTTCTTGCTTTAGAAGGAGTCATGTCATTTGGGCATTGAAGAGTAAGGAGGTATGTGACAATATCATGGTACCAGACAGAGGAAGAAAACATATCTTCAATTTGAATTAAAGGTGCTTGATCGTCTATTTCCTCTATATCTTGAAGAAAATCATGTGATTCAAAGTTATTTATTCCTAGCGCTATGAAATTTGATTCGGCCAATAGCCTTGCCAGACCTTCACCTTTCACTAGCTTGGTTGGTTTCACTTCTAAATCAAACTCTTGAATTTTAGCCAACCATCTACCTCTTCTTCCATCATTGTCTGGATGAACCAAGATATCTTTAATTGCATTTGTTGGTACATAAGCAATTATTTTGGAGTGCAAGACATATGTTTTGAAATCCTTGAGAGCATTTACCATTGCATAAGCTTGTTTTTCAAGAATATCATATCTTAGCTTTGCATCTCTGAGGATTTTGCTGAAAAAGGCTATTGGTTGTTCGAATCCTTCTTCGTTCTTTTGAAGGAGCACTGCTACAACAGTATGTTCATAAGCGAAAGAGAAGATTAAGAATTCTTTTGTATAGTCCAGACTTACCAATACTGGTGCATCTCTTATAACTTTCTTAACACACTCGAAAGATGCTTTGGCTTCTACAGTCCATTTTACTTCGTTGTCCTTTTTTAGCATATCTGTAATCAATTTGATTATTTCAACAAAGTTAGGAATAAATCTCCTCAAAAAATTGATCTTACCTAAAAAAGATTGAATCTCTTTTCTAATTCCAGGAATATTAATCAGGTCAATAGCCTCAAATCTCTTAGGATCAACCTTGATTCCATCTTTTGAAACTATATGACCTAAAATTTTACCTTCTTGCACAACAAAGTGTGATTTTTTGGGGTTAAGAGACAAACCAATTTTTTTGCATTTTTCAAAAGTTTGTCTGAGGTGTATCAAATGTTCTGCATCGGAATTGGAAAAGACTATCAGATCGTCTAGATAAATAATAACAAACTTGTCTCTCTCACCGACGAACGCGATATCCATTTCTCTCTGGAAAGTTGCTCCTACATTCATTAAACCAAAAGTCATTTTATCATACATAAAGGTTCCCCATGGAGTAGTAAACACATCCATTTCTCTATCATCTTCATGAACAATGATCTGATTATATCCCGAGAAACCATCAATCATAGAAATTCTGTTAGCCCCTACTACCTTCTCTAAAACATGGTCCATCTTTGGGAGCGGGTAGTTATTTTTAAGAGAAGATCGATTTAAGTTCCTAAAATCAATGCAGAGTCTTATTTCGTCGTTCTTCTTTCTAACAGGGACTAAATTGGCCACCCATTCAGAGTATCTGAGGGGAATGATGATTTTTGCATCAAGGAGTTTTTTAACCTCCTTTTCTATTACCGACAAAAGAATTGGGTTTATCTGTCTAAGCTTATGCCTGAAAGGTTTAATACCATGTTTTAAGGGAATCTTGTGTTCAATAACATAAGTATCATAAGTTTTTAAATCATCATAAGACCACACAAAAACATATTTATATTGTTTAAGTAACTCAATGTATTTACTCTTTACTTGTGCCGAAAGATATTTTGATATTTTGACCAATTTGAGATTTTCATTAGTTCCTACGTTACAATCTTCAACTTATTCGGGTTGAGGTCGCAAAGTAGACTTCAAAGGCATATCATCTTGGTTAAACAACCTTTCTAAGGGGATCAGACCTCTGGGAATTTTATTGTTTTTAAGTAAGAGCATGCGGTGATTTTCAATTTTATCTTGGAACTTCTGTGGGTTCTCTCCTTCCTTCATAATCCAAGCAGGATCGTTCTGATTTTCTTGATCTATGTGAGTCTCAGAAAACTCATCAACCATTTCCAGAAATTATTTGATTTGTTCATCATCTTCAAACACTTGCGAATGTTGAACATGGTTTGGAATCTAAGGTCTATGTCTCATCTCAATATGATATTTCAACTTCAAAACCGTAGGTGGTATGAAAGTTGCAACAACTTTGGCCAAAGAATCAACTTGTTGATTTTGCATTCTAGGAATAGAGTGAATATTAAAGGACGAGAATAAATTATCTATAAGATCCCAAACACACATTCTATACGATCTCAATCTTGGATGCTTAGCTTGATATTGTTGTTTTATTTCTTTTACAATGAGCTCTGCATCACCATAAACTATTAGATGTTCGATTTTTAATTTTCTTGCAGCTTCTAATCCTAAAACTGAAGCTTCATATTCACATACATTATTGGTATCATCGACCTCCCATTGTAATCTATAAGAGAAAGGAATAACATACTCATCGCCTAGTGCCACGAATAAAACTCCAGCTTCTGCTCCTTCGCAGGATGAAGCACCATCAAAGAACATTTTCCACATCCCTTCTGTAACATTTATATTTTTCTTTGAAATTTCTATATTTTGATTTTCTTATTCTATACATTCTTCAAAATCGTCCTCTATGGATAATATACAATTGCCTAAATATTGATCAACAACATAGACTGGGTAGTTATTGGGGATTTGAGGGTCACTTGCAGTATACACCAGTCTAGTTTCTCTGTACAGTCGAGTAAATTGTCCACCAAAAATTGGAATTGTAGCATAGGCCATGTCTAGCTAAACCGATCCTCCTAGCTTGGCACCCCAAGATCTGGATAGAAGCATACCATACTTGGCAGGAACGTCAACAACAACCACATCCATAAGGATACTTTTCACACGAACCTGAGCAAGATTTACCACTAAATATTTAATCATACCCAAACACTTAACCTTTCTAGAGTCAAACGAGTACAAATCTTGATAAGGTCTGGTAATTTCAAGGCCCAATTTTTCCATGATAATCTTAGGCATTAAATTATGGGAGGATCCTTAGTCTAACGTGCAATTGTGAAGTAAATGATCGTGCACAGTCAATGTAATATAGAATAGAGCGACATAATCCTTATCGTTTTCAATATGTGGCCCAAACATGATTGTAGTTTTTTCATCCTGCAAATTGATTCATCAGCTTTATATTCAACATTGAAAAAATTTATTGCTTTAGCGATTTGTCTTTTATAGATTGGGTTCCTAGCAAGTTCAACGAGAGGCATTGGAATTTTAATTTTATTAAGTTCATTCTCTAAATTGAAAGTCCTAATTGGTTTTTCAATTTCTCTGGTCTGAAACTCAACCTCTATATTTTCTGGCTTCTTAGTTTGTATTGCTTTCGTTTCAACTTGCTTTGTTCCAGAAACTTGCATCTTAGTTGATGGTTTTGTAACTGTTGCCTCATTTGCTTTGTTTCGTGATAAAATATTTTTCGGTGGAATATTTGTAGAACTTTTTTCTCTTGGCCTCAAATCATATTTATGTTGAAACTCAACCATTATTGAGTCAACGAGACCTTTGTATGCAGAGTCCCCCAGATTGTTGATGTTTTCATCATTATTAAACAAAGATTCTAGATCTAGGGATTTCTCATAATCTTGTTTGGTTAGGTGAGGCTCAAGATCATCATCGTTGAGGTTGTTTAGATCTTCCTCTAATTCCTCATAATCTTGCAACTCATCTCTCTGTATGAAATTCTCAGTTTTAAACGGAGCTTGAATCTTTTGATCCTCATTTTTTTTTCCTTTGTTGTATATGAGGATTAGGGTTTCTCCTGAATTGATTCCTAACATATGGATCAGGTTTGGCTTGCTCTTTTTCCATCCTGGAATTTTTGTTCGATAAATCTTTAATAATTTTGGCCATCTCACCATTTTTTCCTCTGCAGACTTTCCAGATCCAGAGGGCCCTGTATGTTCTTTAAAATGCCTGGGTTCTCTTGTTCCCATCTCAACTTTATTTTTCAACTTCCCTGATGCCATGATTTTGGATTCAATCTCTATAACATCATCTTGCATCCCCGCTAAAGTAGTGGATCTTCTTTCTCTCAAAAGTAGAGTGAAATCAGAATCAAAAGCCCCTGCAAAAGTGACTTTTGCAGTTGGTTGAGAAGGTTTAACTTCGGCTGGGATTTTGTGATAAAGCTTATTAAACCTTTGGATAAATTCTAGGACTGATTCAGAAGTTTTCTTTCTCAAGGCTCCGAATTCGGTTAAGTAATAAAGATGATCTTTTTTCTTGCCCCATTGCCTTAGGAAGGAAGTTTCCAGATCATTATACGATCGTATAGAACCTACCGGAAATCCTCTGAACCAAGTTCTTACATGTCCTTCAAAAGTCTATGCTAACAGTATCGTGTAAACGTCTTCGTGCTCAATGCCAAGAATATCAACAAATTGATCGAAAAAGGCTATATGTTCTGTTGTTGTTAGATCTCCTTCTCTCATGAATTTAGGGAGGCTCTTCATGTAATTTTTGGGTAAATCATGCATGACAACAAGAAGGAATAAGGGAGAATATCTAGTGGCGACCTTGGAAAATATCCTAGGAGGTTGAGATTGTACACCAGCCCCTGCACCTCTGGCACCTCCAACACTGACCATTGAAAGTCTAGGAGACGAAATTTGAGGACTAAATAGGAGATTTTCAAAAACTTCAAAAGACTGATCTGCTGATCTTTTGACTACGTTGTGAATGAAGTTCGAGAAAATGATCATGAGAAGTCATAATATCTAGATGAGGGGGAAAAGAAAAACTTGAGCTCAGTTCCTCAGGTTTACCTGATGTATAGACAAGAGAAGTAATTGGGGATGAATCTGAGTATAGAAAATAATCTTCAGGATTTTTGGAAATAGAAACTTTTTCTCCAGGAAGAGAAAGGATCGAGAGAGTACTAACGATAGTGGGTATTGAAATGGATTCTTTGTTTTCACTGGTAAAATCATCTATTAATGAAGCAGGGACGCTCTGGTCAATCTCAAATTTTATTTAAGGAATAATTAGCTCTGGAGTTTCAAGCTTAATTTCAGGTTTAGTTGTTGATGCTTCAACCGAATGAACTTGTTTAAAATTTTCTTTAAGAGTTAGTTCTTTAGCGGGAATCTTAATATTAACTTGCATAATTCTAGGTTGATGGACCTTACATGTCGATGCAGAAGTTTGTCTGAGATATCCCTTTGGTTTCAACAATTTTTCAGGATCCGAAACTGGTGTACTCTGCTTTTTGTCTGGGTTTTTCCTGGTATTCTTTCGACCGAACACCAATTTTGTCTATGGTGGAGTTGCAAGGTGAAGGATGAAGTAATCCTTATTCACGTATTCAATCTTTGTTCACCATCAAAGACCAAAATTTAACTTTGTCGTTTTCCCAGGGAAAAATGATTTCATTTCTCCGTCTCCGGCAAAGGCGCCAAAAAGATGTTGTTCCTCAGATTGATTCTAAGGCTCAAAGAATAATGTTAGGCATCAAAGATTTTAAATGAAGTGTTTTGTGAGTGTTTTTTTCTACCTTCATTTTTCGGAGAAATAATCTTTAAATGAAATTAATGATAAGACAATATAGAGGTTGTATCCCATTATCTGAGTCATAATTATAATGTCAAATGATGTAGAAATTATTTACGAAACTGTTAAACAAAGTCATGTATCAATTACAGATACGTCTCACCTTGTTTGCAATGGAAGAAAAATAGAAGATGCACCCTTGAAAAGGAGATAAAAATGCAGTAATTCACGAAGATCACAGGTCTTGTTTTACTTACGGTAATAACAAAGGAAAATATGTTACTGAATGAACTTCTGGTATAATATGATCACAGTAGATGTAGTACTAAATTGCAATCAATCACTCTTCAAGAATTACAGAAATAAAGTCAGAGGAATGGAAACACAGAGGGAACACATAACTCAAATTGAACGAAACTTAGAATCTTCTTCTACACTTGTATTAATATTCAAAAAGAGTTTCTCTTTTACATTCGACAAGAAGCAGCCTCGAATAGATCTAAAATCTATCTATTTATACAAAATTTGTCACAACTGAAAATCGTTGAACTTCCCACAATATTTGACTAAAAATAGAATACATCCGAATAAAATAACAACATGCAAATATTGTTGAGTTTTGTTGGTGCTTCCTCTGTCTCTTCCTCTACTTGTATATGTGCTCACTTTCCTTTGATCTTTGAGCCAAGTAAACATTTCCATTAAGGCCACCACAATCATTAATCTTACTGTCTTTGCCATTTGATCTCATTGCCATCTGTCCCTTCAGATGCATTCACTGGGATAAGGAATTGCAGTTGAAGACATGGGGGGGATAATTAGATAAATAACTCTACGTTGGCTTGTTATGGGATGGATAATGGTTACATGGAAGAGAAATTGTTCACAAAAAGAATGATGGGGGAGCAAGTGTCCAATAAGGAGGTGGGATGAGTGGATGCAAGAATGTGGGTGGTAGGGATAGACGGGGTAAGTGACGGTTGGAGGGTGAAAGGTAGAGTGGGTGGAGAAAGTGGATGTTGTGCATGTTTTTTCATTTGCTCCCTGCTACACTCGCTTTTCCCTGTTCAATGCATTGGGTGAATGTGTCCATCAATGCTACCACAAATCTTGAAGGCTCAATCCATTCATTTAATTCAAAGGCAAACATGTTCTTCTGTATTTGGGGCAACTTCTCCTGGATCTTGTTCACTTCTTGGACTGTGACCTGATATTGTGAACTTAGATTAACCAACCATTCATTGATTTTAAGCAAATCAACCTGGCTCATCTCTTGGATGGCTACCTGAGTATTTTCCTTTTTCTTTCTGGAGCTTTGCCGGTTCATTTCTATCTCAATCTGCCCCAATGCCTTCGAGATATTATTTCCTTCAAACTCAATCATCTTTTTATTTATTGAAGATAATGCCTCTAGATAAGCCTCTTTTACATATCTGGCAAGTTTCGTGCCTTCTTCCAGATTTGTTTCCCAGGCTTTTAGGGTCATTTCGCCTCTTACTTGTTTAGAATGAGAGAGAAGGGTAAGACCATGGGCATTAACTTTCTGCTTCCATATGAGAAACTCTTGAAACTTAGACCGGGCTGCCCGAGACTCTTTTTCCTTGACATAAATATTTTTTAGATAAAGGTCTACTGCTTGATAGCATTTCTGAATAACATCTATTTTTTGATAGAGGTCTTGTATGGCAACTTCCAACCTTTAATTGATTTTTTATGCTTGTCTTTTGAAGGCTGAAATGTCTATCGTTGTGTTCTCTGTTAGGGTCAATCTGGCCTGCAAGTGCTCAATCAAATCGTCACGCTGAGTGATCAAACCTTGGCTGATCTGTGAACTCCGGTAGAGCAGCTCGAGGTTATCCTGTAACTGCTTAATTTGATGTTGATTACCAGCCTTGATTTGTTCAATGTCATGGTTCATCCTGCTTCTAACAGTATGTTCTCTACTGTATATATCATTTTGCAATTGCTCTACCAAGAGGCATTTCAGTCGCAATTGTTCGATAAAATTTTCCACTGACCATTGATTGGCAGTGGCAAAAGCCCCTAGTGAACCTGCAACTTCTTTCGCAAAATCAGGACCATCACTGTATTTCCCATCATACACCAATCTTTGCCTTTTAGTTACAACGCCATTGATCTGGATTTTATGAGTAGAACGAAATGAATACAGATTATTAGCAGATGCTTAACACAAAATAATAGAGATATAGTAAAACTGGTTTTCTATTCAATAAGGAAATAAGCCGAAACTGTAAAATGCAGAGGAAAACAAGCTTGTTAGAATGGTGGCGACTTATCTCTGAGAAGAGATGTGACGTTTGCGCTCATTCGCAAGAAGCTGGTTACAATGAGGCTCTTAAGGTCTTTTACAATAAACAGGAATGTTAAAAATCCAAGGCATCCAAAAACCTAACCCTTGGAGATGAAGCGCCAAAAGTCATGTGGGCCCTATTTAGGTAAGTCGGTACATCATCTTACCGGGGTCGTAAATTTTGCATACGATCTTCGTTTGACGCACTCAATACCTCGTTAGATATATCTATCCGAGGAATATAACTTTGATGTGAGAAAAATCAAAGGAACTTCCATGTTGCTCCCAATTTTCCCAAAAAACGTCGTTTAGGGCCTCAAAACGGCTTTGGAAGTTCAGTACCCGAAAAACTGCTAAAAATAGTAAATTACCAAAATTTCCATAAATTGTTTTGAGCGAGTTGGAAAAGGTGGGTGGCCACCGATATCCGCTTGGATCAATCCTCCCTCCTTAGGAAGCAATGGTCTCCATTGCATTGAGTTCCCCCAATAGATGAGGAATTTCTGTTGAATTTGGCCCCGGGTGAGCCACTTGCCTTGGTGCAGGAGATGCCTTGCTTTGACGACTCGATAAATATGGATACTTTGCTATCGAGTGCCCTTGATCTGTGTGTCCACAGTCTGATCACTGGATGCATGTTGTATGCAGTCTGGGTTGAGCTCTGTTGGTGTCAGATGTTCTGCTACTTTTGAGGTGTTGGGTATGTGTTATATTCTTTGCACGAGTAGTGGGCGTGCAGGGGGGTTAGAGGGGGGGGGGGGG
>ML792247.1:24788-52636 GCA_009831015.1 Picea engelmannii | reverse complement strand
AAAAATATTTGCCCACAATGTCTGCCAAGGAAAGTGCTCTGATACCACTTATTAAGTACCAAAGACTGAATACAAAAGCACCACAACATATATACAAGAATAATGTGCAAAATCTCCTTTATTACTATCAAACCCTTGGGGTAGGGCAACACCATACAATTGATCATATTATGGAAGAGATACTCTCCTGTTCACTTGCCTCTTTGAGGGGGCATCCTCCTAACGAGATTCAACTCCAAATAAAATAATTTTCTTCATGTTCCATTACATTTCTTGAACCCCTTTATATAGTGCTACCATCACCTTAGAACATTCTAGATGAGGAATCTTCTAGAAGTAGAACCTTCTAAGAAGTCCTCTTACATTTATTATATCTAACTACCCATTTATTATATCTAACTACCATAGTGGGTTTTATTTAATACTATAGTGGACCTAGTACACCTTACATTGAATGGCCTCCATTATTATCAGTATGGGCCCTCTGGCCCCCCACTAATACCTCTCTAGCTACCTAACAAAGATATTCTCTCTTGCAGTAGAGACTTCTCATTATCTGCTTGTCCAATTTTACTGATTGATGGTGCCATTATCTATAACTTTACTTCTAGTTCATTGAAAATACTCATGTGGAAATATTCATGACATAACAGTCGATCTTGTAGCATCTATTTCTCTTCCTCAAGATCTTGCAACTGCATCTTTAACTTGGAATTCTCCTTCTGGATTTGTTGATTAATATTCTTTTGTAGCCTCAATTTCATAAGAACTTTACTCATCTTGCTTTATTGATAAGAGCCTTCAAGATCTTCACCAACTGAATTTTTTGATCTCATCACAACAACAACAGTTTGTAACACATGCCAAAAACTAGCTCTTATACCAACCTGATATGAAAATCCTTCGACACCACTTATTTCATTACTTATATACATGCAATATCTAAATTGATCTAGAATAATTTACTGATTGTATTTGGGTGGTTTTGCATAATTCTGATGACATGTTTTTTACCAAAAACTCCTAAACTAAAGATTAACTTGCTTAATGATAGTGAGATGACACAACATAAAATAAAATAACTCAAATTACATACTTTTGTTTCATCTTTAAGTTCCTTCAATCCAATGAAAACAATGTTCATCATTTCAAATATCAAAATCACGTATAAATGACTCACAAATGCCAATTCAATGGATGCTCTTAAATTCCACTACTCAAAACAAAAAAATAACTTCACCATTGAAATCCTTGCGAAATTATGAGAAATTTGATTATAAAGTTGACCAATTTCCAAACTGGCTCAATCTCATGCTCTCTGACACACAAAACAATGTGTTAAATACTCATTAATGGAAAATTGAGCGAAGGCTTTTAAAAATGACCTAAAATCACAAAAAAAGATTAAATTCATGATCCTTGCGAAAAATCATGAAAAATGAGTTTAAACATGCCCATGTGTTGTCAATATACCTCATGACACGTTTTACGATGCAACACAAACTAAACTTATACTTTGCATGTACTTCAATGCATTTGTACTACGTCAAGATTTGTGCCATGTATCAAAATATATGCATTCTTGGGATCCATGCACCTCAAAGTCTATGCTAGTGATGGGATTCGTGGATCTTGACGTCTGTGCTAGCATTGGGATCTGTGCTCATTAAATAGGCCCGGTCTCCAACCGTACCCGAACTAACTTGGCAACTTAATTACTAAACTTAGTGGAACCTTGCTAAATGTGGGTTTGTTGGCCTAGTGGTTAAAACCTTCCACTAAAATAACATAGGTCGGGGTTGTATTCCCCGCGACCCTCTCCTCGTGGGCATATTCATTGACATATGGTTAAAGTTTTTATGGTGGTTATAACTATATGTTATAACTATATAACATACGTATGGTTTTAAACTCCCGTGGATATTTTTTAAGCCCCTTCGCGAGCTTATGTATAGTCATATGATAATACATATGGACCAGGGGCTGGGGCTAGTCCTCGACCCCTTTCCCCCTTCCACACAAACATTACATAAATTTAAATACATTTAAACACATAGTATGGTTAAGAACTATTGCATGGTGCATTGGTTGTAGTGGGGATGTTAAGACTTGAAGGGTTATGGAGGTCGCGGGTTCAACCCCCGTCGACTCCATAACTTTTACATGAACTATACCAATATTGGCGAATGGGAGGTCGCCACGTGGTGGCCTCTCATTGGATCGTACATGCCACGTTTCGGTGTATAAATAGACCACTTGGAGGTACGTCTGCCTAGTCAGCTATTGATGAACCTTTCCTTGTCACCTGTTGTATGGTCATGTGCCATGTGTCACCCCTTTTTGCCCTTTGACTTTTATGTGTTTGACCCGAACTTTGACCGCTTATAACTTTTTCATATGAACTCTGTTTGACTTGTTATTTGCACCATTGAAAAGATGACGATGAGCTCTACGCAATGATGTCATTTTAGGAATGATCTGAGATGATAGAATTTTGAACATTTATGGATCCCCTGGGACCTCTATGAGCGTTTTGAATCCTCTTGGACCTCTATGAGCGTTCCTTAGATCCTCCTAGATCATTCATTTACCTTAAATTTTTTATCTTAGTTTCTATGCTTGATTCTTACTACGTTTCTTTCAAATATTTTATAGAAGATAAATTGGGTATTAGTGAATTGAGAGTTTTGACCTCGCGAAGAGTTACTTATGAATGGGGCCAATGTTGAATTTTTTTAGTTTGTGCTTGTATGCACTAAAAGTTGACATGGTTATAATAGATGCATGCGTTGACGATATGGGAGGGTTTCGAGACTCAAATACGACTCACACAATCTAACTGTGAAGGATATGAAATTATCCATCATCGTTATCACCATATTGCAATAAGGTCGTTTCAATGAACATGTTCGTTGTTCCTATAACATCTTCATCGAAACTTTCCAGAAACAACGACCATTGAAAGGGGCCATTATTGAATTTTTTCAAACTATGCTTCTCCAAGTCATGGACATGGTATGAGGATGAACTATAAATGTCTTAAGGCATACAATAGGATTTTAGGACTTCCAAACCATGCATAGGGTCTAAAACCACCACATAGGCCATTAAAATGAAGTCTTTGGCCTATGTGTCATATTGGAACCATTTCAAGATTTAATGAACTATAGGTGACTCTTAAGGTTTTGTACATGGTATATGGATTAAAAAAATAGTAAAGGATGCTTGAAGAGCTCATCTACCATGCACGAGGTCTAAAACAAAGAGAATCTCATTTAGGTTTATACCATCATCTCCAATTTTAACTTTGGTTCGTCTAACAATTTTCAAGGTTGTCCATTAATTACCAATTAGTGAAAATTATTCTTTAATTCGTCCTCGTGCAAAGTGACCTGTGAACGGGACCAACATTAATTTTTTTTTAGTGTGTGTTTGTATGCACTGAAATTTGACATGGTTATAGTATATGCATGCATTGACAGTATGGGAGGGTTTTGAGACTCAAATACGACTCACACAAAGAATTCGATAATCAAACGACAAAATTATAACCTAATTGTGAATGAGATGAAATTATCCATCATTGTATTTGTCATCATCGTTATCATCGTAGTGAGATGAGGTTTCAATGAACATGTTCGTCGTTCCTATAACATCTTCATTGGAACTTTCTAGAAATAACAACCAGTGAAAGGGGCCAACATGGAGTAACATCCAAACTAGATTTGTTGTAATCACTTGTGAACCTTGAAGGATTAGGATGACTTGAATATGTTTTGAACTTTTGTTGCATATTTTCTCTTTTGAGAATGATATACAAGATGTCTTTAATCAATTTTAAGTATACGAGACATTTTGTGCCGACAAAGGAGTACAACCATAAAATGAGACATTGACAACATGGATATTGAATCAACTTCAAAGGTTTTGTGTTGTTCAACATTGTTTTGGAGCCTTATATTTAAGTTGTTACTATAGTTACTTAGTTGGATACCATGGATAATTCCATATTGACCACATTCAAAGTGGATTATGAGAAATAAAAAGAAAGATTGAACTCATTGTAGGATTTCACTTGGGTATGTGTTCACTTGAGTAACCAGTGGCAATTTTCATGGGTTTTGTAGAACAACCACTTGGGTATGTGTTGTGCCTTTCATTTCTTATCCAAAGTATGATTGTCATTTCTTTCATTCCAATGGTAGGACATTTTTCTTGATCTTCATTAGACTATCAACATTTTGAGTAACATATATTTGGAGACCTCAACATACTCTTTGTTTCTTTATATAGAGGCTTGTCATTGTATGTGTATGGGTTCTTTGCCCATCTTTCAACCTATGTTGAATGAAGCGTTGAAACATGTATTAGTTTTAGAAATGGGAATGCTTATAAATGTGACACCCCCTCCAAACGGGTACGTCGAGGGATACACTGTGTGTGTGTGTGTGTGTAAAAATAATAATAATAATAATCTAATTTCTATAACCTAAGATAAATTTTATAACCTATAACCTCAACTAACTTCTATAGCCCCGAAATCCAACAAAAACCCAACCCCTAAGCATAATCTCTTATAACTCTTATATCCCCTAACCTTTAATAGGTATAATTCCTAACCCTTAACTCCTACATAACCCTTAACATGCATAACTTGTAACCCTTTTAAACTCTAAATTCTAACTCTCATAATGCTTAAACCTTATAATTTTTAACCGTTAACACTCCCAACCCATGTAACCCTTGTTTATTCAACCTTATAGTCTTAATCCAATTAACTCCAAAATACTATATTTACACCTAATATGTAATCCCAACACATACAACGTGTAACTTTAAAATCCATTATCCCCTACTCCTATGATCCTTAACCACAAACCCTTAACACCTATCACAACTAACCCTTAACATGTGTAACCCATAACCTCTAACCCTTGTAACCCCTAAACCTTAACACTTAAATCCCCTAACATTAAGATCTTTATAACATCATGTTCATTAACACTTATAACACTATACCCTATAAATCATAACCCATATAAACTCCATAACTTCTAATCACTAAAAAGTAACTTTTATATCTTCATAACCCTTGATTATTATAAAATTGATCACCCTAAACCATGATCCCCTATAACCATTAATTTCCTCTAAAGCACTATAACTCTTATCCCATATGATTCATATCAACACTAACTAGTATAACCACTAATTAACTTCTATAACCTCAACTCATTATAATTGTATAACCCGTGATAATTATAATGATTAAATTTTATAATTCCTAAGCCCTAATGTTTGTATCCCTTAAACCCTCTAACATTTAACCATTATAATACCTATCATATAAGCCCTATAACATGTAACCCCCAACCCTTTTAAAAACTACAAGCCCTAATCCTTAAAATTCTTAAAACCTTTAACCTTAAAACCACTAACTCTTAGCATTCTTAAGATCTCTATAGACTCATGCTCCTTAACACTTATAACCATTATCCCCTATAAATCCTAACCCATATAACCTATAGAACTTCTAATCGTTAAAATCTAATTTCTATATCTTCATAACCCTTAATTCTTATAACATTTACCACATGAAAACCTTATCCCTTACAACCTCTAATTTCCTCTAAAGCACTATAATTTTTATCCCACATATCACCACTAACTAGTATAATCACTAATTACATCTTATAACCTCAATCTCGTATAATTGTACAAATCCTAAAACCTACAAAACTTATATACCTTTATCCCTATTATCCCTAACATCCCCAACCCCTATAACCCTAAACCTTTAACCTATGACCCATATAATACTTAACATCTAATTTCTACAACCCACAAAACTAACCTAAACTCCAACCCCTAATCATTATCCCTTATAACTTTTATAACCCCTAACCTCTAATAGGTATAATTCCTAACGCCTAACTCCTACCCAACCCCTAACATGTATAGCCTGTAACCCTCATAAACTCTAAATTCTAACTCTAAAACCCTTATAATTGTATAACTCCTAACACTGATAATGATGCTTGAATTTAATGCCTAATCCCCAATGTTTGTAACCCTTGACCGCTATAACATTAAACCCTTATAATACCTAATATGTAACCCCTAACCCTTGTAAAAAATATAATCCCGAATGATTAAAATTCTTAAACATTATAACCTTTAAACCACCACCTCTTATGTATAACATATATGTTATGTGATATATGTTGTAACATATATGTTATAACATATATAACATACATGTTGTATTATAACTATACACAACAAAAGCAAACCGACAACGCAGTCCCATTCACACTCTACTAATCACTCTGATACTTGCACCTACGCGCGAGACCATCGAGGGTAAGATCAGGCGATTCGAGATCGAGGGGAGGGAAATATCTACACCTATGCACGAGAACGTCGAGGGCCATCTGTGAAATTGATTAGGCGACTTCGATATTGAGGGCGAGGGCAAGGACTGTGAGTACCTCTTCACACTCGAATTCAAATTGGGCATACATTTGAATTATCCTTTATCCTACATTTACTTTTGTGTGAAGTGATTTTGTCTTGCCAATCTAAACATCTAGATTGAGGCCAATTTTAACATTTTTAACCCTAAGAACTAGAAAAACACACACAATTCTTCTCACCAAATGCAAAGCTCTTTAACTGGAGAAACCCTCATGGGGAATACACCTACAGAGAAACCCTCCCGAGGAATACAAATCTAGAGAAACCCCTTTCGAAACCCCCTTTATAAACCCTTTTCGAAACTTCACTCAACGTTCATGGCTGCACCAAACCAAGTCAGCTTGGCCCTACATCGAGCCTACACCTGCACACTTGCATCATCTCTTGCACTTCATTTGCATCCCTATTCATACCTAGTTCTCTTGCACACATTCTCCTATTACCTAGGTGTAGACCTTGGGAATAACCTTACGCTAGTGTTAGAGTAAAACATAGGCATGCACTATTTCCCTTCTTGTGCCTCCACTAGTGCCTATTGTGTCACAACCACAACCAAGCCCTGCACCCACCACATTGACACCAAAACTCTAGCGAGCACCTATGACACAATGAAATATTTCCAGACACATATAAATTGATCCAGATAGATATCAGTGGCCACCCACCTTTTCCAACTGGATCAAAACAATTTTCTAGCAATTTTGGCAATTTACTATTTTTAGCAGTTTTTCACTTCTGGAGATGTTTTGAGGCCCTAAACGATGTTTTTTTTTGGGAAACGGGTTTCAATATCAATGTTACTTCAATATTGCCCCTAAAAATGAATCTCCTTGATGATACCTTTCCAACGGGATATCATACGCCTAAAATAGAGATCGTATGCAAAAAATACGACCCCGAGAAGTTGATGTACTAACTTACCCAAACGGGGCCCACATGACTTTTGGCGCTTCATCTCCTAGGGTGTGGTTTTTGGATGTCTAGTGTTTTCGGCATTCATTTTTATTGTAAAAAGGCCTTCAGAGCCTCATTGTAATCATCTTCTTGCAAATGAGGACAACCGTCACATCTCTTTTCAGAGATAAGCCCCCACCATTCCAGCAAGCTTGTTTCAGCTGTGTTTTACAGTTTCAGCTTATTTCCTTATTGAATAGAAAACCAGTTTTACTGTATCTCTGTTATTTTGTGTTAAGCACAAGTTAATAATCTGTAGTCATTTCATTCCGGTCATATAATCCTGATCATAAATATTTTTCCCTAGATACATAATAAAAATAAGTCATCCTTCCATCTACAAATCAACCTAGTTTGTGGAACAAGAATTACAAAACTGCATGCCCACCTAGGCACAATGGAACTTCAACCTTAAAGTGAGGAAGACCTTGAAAATTCAAAGCACATAATGGTCCCTTGAGATTCAAAAGAATTGAGAACACCTAGGAGCTAATGCCAAAGATAAAGAAGACACATACAAAGATTATTGAGTAGTTCAAAACATCTAAGCCCTGAACAAATCTATCAATGAAGGTTAGGATCCTAGGGCCGATACTAGACAATCATTCCTTACAACCTCTAGTAATCACAGGGTCACCATCAAACATGCTTCAAGTGATAAATATTACAAATTAAATTATGGAATTAAAGTACACGAAGTAAAGATAATATGAACATTGCTCAAATAGATAAAGAAAAACACATAAATTCTAGAAATGACACCTATCAACTAGTAGTCTATCCTACTACAAGAGTCTGTAATTACACTAAAACATAATTGGAAAGCACTACAGAAATGCATACATGGGTTCTCATTCCTCTCCTTGAGTGGACCCCACTCAAGGATGCTCATGTAACCCTTGTTAAACAAACAACATTGAAATATGTAACATAACAATCTCTTCTTTATTGAGAAATATTTCATGAACATCAGGGCACAATTTGCCTTCTATTACAATTCGAATCACCAACAATACTAGAGGAATGCTATCATAAAAATAAGACTTCTTAACCTATCAACCTATGCTCTTATTTATACTTGATAAATAGACCTAATTGATCTACCAATCAATCCCTTGATTGATGGGAGTTTCCCCTAAAAATCTTTATTCTATTTTATAGGGATCTAAGCGTCCCTTGTGTAATTCAAATTCCTTGAATCAACTAGTTTGAATTGCTGGAGGTCATCGATGCTACTCTTGAGCAACGAAAACTCCTAGATTAGACAAAAAGACAATATCCCTTAATTTTCTTAGCATGAACTAGGTTTGTTTGGAGCCATGAATGAAGAGGATCCATCTTGTCTAGGTGATTCAATTTCATGCACTTCTTAGAATTTATATTACATTCATATTCATATAAAATACATGCATACATCTTCAAAAGAATTCAAGAACAAAGTTCATGACATTCATACCCAATAATTTAAGCAAATCATGCATAGATAGACAAACAAATGTCACAACCTCAATAATCATTAAAATGCATAATTGTTTCACATGAGGGTTAAAAAATCATCAAATGTTTCTACATGATGGACTAAATAAAATATAATATGGAGGCCCATCATTACCCCTTAGTTGGAGGTTTTTCACATCCTTGTGCAACAAAACAATTCCTCAAAAATTGACCCTTGACTTGCTCAGTCTTCCTGCTCCAACTGTTGATCCTTGAATGCTTGATGTTTGAAATCATATGCCACAATCTTGGTGACTACATCTCTACTATGATACCTTTAGCTCAATGTCAATGTATATATTTTTCTCCTCTTCCTCATTCACCTATTTTGTGGATTACCAAGAGCGATTGGGATGGATGAGTAGTGGATATATGAACCTAAGTCTAATACACTCAAGATTCATCCTCCCGAGAGTATCTATGTATAGGTTAGCCCCAAAGAAATAAGCTCTCAAATTAGAAGGAGAATGGGGCTCCATATTTCTTAATGCAAGTAGGAACTCCTCTCACATGTTCTAGCGAAGTTGTACTATTTTATCCTTTAGGTTATTGACCATTTATTCTCAATGGGAAACCGCCCCTTTTTGCTTCTCCTCAAGAATGTGCACCGAATTTCTATCAAAGGTCACCCTTGCATGTTTTTTCAGTATTTCATCAGGTCTAGTAGTTTATACCTCTCACCCAAAAGGTGTTGTTATTCTCTTCATGCTTGTGTGTGTGTGTGTGTGTGTGTGTGTGTGTGTGTGTGTGTATTAACAACCATTTATATTGACCATTTATTCTCATTGGGAAACTGCTCCTTTTTGCTTCTCCTCAAGAATGTGCACCGAATTTCTATCAAAGGTCACCCTTGCATGTTTTTTCAGTATTTCCTCAGGTCTAGTAGTTTATACCCCTCACCCAAAAGGTGTTGTTATGCTCTTCATGCTTGTGTGTGTGTGTGTGTATTAACAACCCTCCTCCCTTCATTTTTCACCTAGGAGAAAAATTCCTTGAGTTGGACATCCCCCACATATGGAATGGGGGACCATCTATAAGTGTGAGGCATCACAAAATTGTGTAGATAGAGTTTACAGAGTTGATTCTTATATTCTTCTTGGCATTATTGGTATGCCTTTGCAAACTCTTTTTGAGTGCCCAACTCATGGAGTTAGCTTTTGACAATCTGGAAGAATTGAAACTTGAGTCACTATTCTCTCAAAAACAATGTATATGTTCTTGTAGGGGGTCTGTAGAGATCATGTCTTCTTCCACCTCCATGGATTTTTGAATGGCTACTTCTAACTCCTCAATTTTCTGCATTTTATCTTCAATTTAACTTTTTTTTTTCCACTAATATTTTTATCTCTTCATTCTCATATTCCAACTACTTTTTATCATACATATGTTGCATCTTAAGGAATTGAAATTTGTCTTATAAGTCCATAATTTGTTTCTCATGATGTGCTTGGGAGCCTTCCTCAGTTGTAATTTCCAACTCTTTTTCATTTTCTACAATGTTCTTCCATTTTAGGGCCTTTTCCCTAGCCGATTCTAGTTGGACCATAAGGTCATTGGTGCCATGTTTATCCTTATTAGTTTCTCGTTGAGATTCTCTCACATATTTTGAGGTATTAGGAGGTATGTCCCTCTCAATTTCTATGGTAGGTGAATGTTGAAAAATAGCCAACTTCATTACTACCTAATATCTTATTCTTTCCCTAGGAGTGCTACTTGGTTTCCCTCTTGAAGGGCTTCCTATAGTATCTTTAAGAGGATTTCTTTGGGGTTTTCTCATCTAGACTAGGGTGGTAGCAATGTCCTTATCATCCTCCTCTATTTTAGTGGACCCCTTATTTTCTTCTTCCTCTATGTTGGTCTTCTTGTGAGTCTTTCTCTCTTTTCTTATCCCTGCCTTTCCTCTCATCTTTTTCTTTTTTTTGGATTTCTTGGTAGCTGCCTCTTAGATTCGACCTTCTTGCAAGGCACAAAATTCTTCTTTGTTGGTGGTTAATACTTGTCCCAAGTTATTTGGCAAGGTATATTTTCCAGTGCACCACATACAATCAACTTGATTATCCCATGATGGGATAAGGCATATATATTCCTTGTTTTCACCTTGGAAATCATCTCTCTAAGAGGTTGCAATAAGTAATAAGCGATGCTCAAGTTCATAAACATCACAACCTTCACTTATTTTCTACTTTATGCTCGTTGCTAGCTTTTGTGGTTTGAAATGCTAAGTCAATGTGCATATATAAAATACCCCAAACAAGTCTCAAACAATGGAGCTTGTATTATATCTTGCGTTAACCCAAATCCATTAGATGTATGACATGGGATCCTTCTCTTCAATTTTGTTTCCATTATTTCCCACATCGTGGTAAAAAACTTGCTCATTGAATTTTCCATCTTAGTCCAAAATGAATTTGGCAACCCAAGTGCACGTATGTTCTTTTAAATAAGATTTTCATTGCGTGTTGTCCCATGATAGTCTTACAACATGGCACATGTATTTCTATATTGTTCATCCGTCAGTAACAATTGAAATCTAGTCATTCCCATCATTGGTTTCGATAATTCCTCTAGAAATTTCAGTGAGATACTTTTGTAGGGCCTTGATGAGACTAAAAATAGTGTCTACAAATCCAAATTCCTATTTCTTGGCATAAAATTAGTGCATAATGTACATCCTTTCATGTTTATCTACATTAGTGGATAATACATCAAACACTATATATGGCTAGGGTCTTTCTCACCTCAAAGTGTCCTACGACCTTAGAGCTACGAGCTTGCTACATCAATTCTCCTTTGAGAGCACCTTCTTTATTAAGATAATGCAATGCTTCTTCGAGACTATAGTTATAAATGACTTGGGAACTATGCTCTTTTTGAAATCATTACAAGGTTTCTTTAATTGTTATCCAGGTGGATATTGGTGGCCACCCACCTTTTCGAATTGGTTCAAAACAATTTTCTGGCAATTTTGGCAATTTACTATTTTTAGCAGTTTTTAACTTCCGGGGCCATTTTGAGGGCCCAAATGAATGTTTTTCAGGATCGAGCTTCACAATGACATCCAAAGGCTCTCATTGAGCCCCCAAAATGAATCTCCTTGACGATACCTTTCCAATGAGCTATCGTGCACCCCAAACGAAGATCGTATGCCAAAGTTACGCCCCTGGGAAGTTGATACACCAAACTACCCAAACCGGGGTCCACAAAACTGTTGGCTTTTCATCTTTCGAGGTTAGGGTTTTGGATTTTATTTATGATAAAAAAATTCCTTTGGAGCCTTATTGTAAAATCATGTTCTCATGGATGCGAGTAGTCGTCACATCTCTTCTCATAGATAAGCTGCCACCATTCTGGCGAGTCTTTCACTCTGTATTTTTACAGTCTTTGTACATTTTCACTCATTAATAGAAAATTGTGTATTACTGTATCTCCGTGTTTATGGTTGCATATCTGATACATTTCTGTTATATTGTTGGATATCCGAGATATCTCTGTACATTGCTTTATTATATCTCCGCTCTCATTTTATGCCGAAAATAATCCAGATCAGTGGTATTAGAGCAGGCTGCTCCGAGTATAGAAAGTTGGGTCTTGAGATTGTCTCTCTTGAAGAAAATATGTCTCACACACCCAAGAAACCCTCCATGGTGGAAGAAAATAAAAATGACGGAGCAGATGATCCTAACAATATGTTTCTTGAGAAAGCTCTCATGCGACAGAGGGACGAAATGATGGAGAATTTTTTCCACATCCTTCAATGCCTGGCGATAGCAACAAGCACACATTCATCAAACAACCACTTTGGAAGCACATCTCCTTTCAAGGTATAGGTTAATTTTGATATTCCCGTATTTGACGATCAGATAGATGTGGATTCCCTAGACAAATGGTTAAATCTTCTAGAAGATTATTTCTCTGTTCACCATTTTTTCGACAGGGAAAAGATCACCTTCGCACTCCTTAAATATCTCCCCCATGTTAAACATTGGTGGGAAACTTACTGGGAGAAAAGTTCCATAGAAGAGTCTGGAATATATGGGGTCGATCCCACTTGAAATTTTTTTGTGGATGCGGTAAAGGAACAATATTACCCTGTTGGCAACTATGAGGACCAATATATGAGATGGACCACACTACGACAAGAGCGGGGCCAAGCAGTTATGGAGTTCACCAATACCTTCCATACCTTGCGTACCAAGCTGGGTATCAAATACTCTGAATGACATTTGGTTCTGAAATACAGTGGGGATCTACACAAATACATCCAAACTGAAATGGATTTTCTGGACATCTCATCACTCGGTGTTGCTTATCAACATGTTGTTAAAATTGAGCAGAAATTTAAGCACCAAAACAAATGGGAGTTTGGGTCTGCAAATTCACAACAACCAAAGTATGGTAAAGACGACCCTAACAAACAATCTTCTGAAAACTAGTACAACCCACAGGAAAAGAAGGGTCACGGGAAGATGAAAAAGGACACCGGAAAATGGTGTGATTTCCACAAAAGCCCCTGGCACAACACTGATGAATGTCTCTCAAAATAGTCATTGGTGGCTGAAATCAAATACAAGGAGCCGAACCCTGATTCAAAATATGATTCAGAAAATACTGAAAGAAGACAGATCATCGACGCAGAACCCACTTCTATTGTCGCGACCACAACAATTCAACCAAAAGAACCCACAGATCCTGAAGAGGGGGAACACCTTTTTCATTCATAGATGTGGGTGAAGGGGACCCCGCTGCATTTTATTGTTGATAGCGGAAGCCAGAAGAACCTCATCTCAACAGAGGTCATAAAACAATTGGGATTGTTGACAACACCACACCCGCAACCATACAACATTGGGTGGCTTCGCCAAGGAAGAGATCTTCGTTTCAGCCAGCAGTGTCAATTGTCATACAACATCCAACCCTTCAAGGATGAGGTATTATGTGATGTTTCCTTGCTGGATGTTTGTGATGTTTTCTTGGGCCAACCATATATGTGGAAGCACCATGCTATATATGAGTCTCGACCTTGTAATGTCATTGTTACGCTGGGGGGTCATCTCTACATGATACCAAAGGTAGTTTCAATTACTGTCCCACCTAAAAAATGTCGCAAGGTAGTATCTCACACTACAAAATTAAGCTTCTTCACAATCTATTCAAAAGGTGAACAAAAGGTGAACAAAAGGTTATTGTAACCACTACAACCTCGGCCCAAGCACCTTCTATCCAACAGAAGCAGGTCGACAAGATTGCAACAAAGTGTAAATATTTCCTTCTACACACAGGCATCTCAGGTAGCCAGACTGGTTAAAAAGGTCCAACCCTTCCAACCACAGGTTCGTGACAACCTTCAACAAGCTAAGCATCACAACTTCTCCAACAAGGCAAGCAGTGCATCAAGATACAAATTCAACAAACGCTTTTCCCTCTCCCTCGGGAACTCAATGAAATGGAGACCATTGCTTCCTAAGGAGGGAGGATTTATGCAAGTGGATGTCAGTGGCCACCCACCTTTTTCAACTGGCTCAAAACAATTTTCTGGCAATTTTTTGTAATTTACTATTTTTAGCAGTTTTTAACTTCCGAGGCCATTTTGAGGGCCTAGATGAAGGTTTTTTGGGATCGAGCTTCTCAATGATAGCCAAAGTCTTTGATTGAGCCCCCAAAATGAATCTCCTTGGCGATATATTTCCAACAAGCTATCGTGCGCCCCAAACGAAGATTGTATGCCAAAGTTACGCCCCCGGGAAGTTGATACACCAAACTACTCAAAACGGGGTCCACAAAACTGTTGGCTTTTCATCTTCCGGGGGTTAGGGTTTTGGATTTTCGTTATGATAAAAGAAGGCCTTTGGAGCCTCATTGTAAAATCATGTTCTCACGAATGAGATTAGCCGTCACATCTCTTCTTAGAGATAAGATTCCACCATTCTAGAGAGTCTTTCACTCTGTATTTTTATAGTCTTTGTACATTTTCGCTCATTAATAAAAAATTGTGTATTACTGTATCTCTGTTTTTATGGTTGCATCTCTGATACATTTTTTTTATATTATTGGATATTTGAGATATCTCTATACAATGCTTTAGTATATCTCCACTCTCATTTCGTGTCGAAAATAATCCAGATCAAATTGGGCCAAAGTTAGGATCCACTATGTAAATACCCCTATTGTAAAAGTGGAAACTTGATCAATGTGGTTAATATGGATTCTAAAATTCACGAGCCACAATGTAGTTTTGCTTATCCTTCTTGTAATTGGTCACCATATTTAACCATTGCACAAACAATATCCACATGGAATGTTTTTCTCTTTTTCCACTTTGTTGGGGTCTGCAAAAATTGTATTATTTTTTGATCGAAGTGAATGATTGTTTCATTTTCAAGCATATATCACTTCCAAGGATTCAATGCTTAGGCAATTGTAAAAGAAATCCCTTCCTCCATTCTCTTAAAATTATGGTATATGCCAATCCATGAAGCATGAACTCACTTGCACTATTTTTTTCTTAAATTTATAAAAAAATGAGTGGGTCGAAAGTTGTATTGTGACAACAAAAGTCACTTGTACTATTATGTTCTTGTGGTTTCCTCAAGATGTTTCATCACATCCCTTATGAAACTCACTAATTATTTCTCTCATTTGATGGAGTGTTATAGGATGTACAACCAAACATGTATTTTTCATATCTATCTTCGTCGAGTGAGGGAATTTCAAGCAAAATAGAGGAAAGTGAGACATCTAGTAGGTCTAACATGTGGATATCAACTAGAGGTGAGAAGACCAGAAGAAAATTCCATAGATGCATGGAATTTTTGCTTGCTAAAGGGGGGTCATGTTCTTATGATGATGGGAGCATAGGCGACATTGAGGTTCCCTTGAGGTACACACATCTAGTGAAACGATGGGTATCCAAGGATCTTCCTCAAATAAACACTGATTTTTGTGTCAACAAAATGATATACCGCATTACTCCATCATCATTACATGGTTTGGGGATATTTTCCATGGATGACATAAAGGTCTGTTATGATGGATTAACTAAAATGATGGAGTATGTGGGACCCTGTTACATCTACAAAGATTGGATACAACTAGTCCAATATACAAAAGATATGTGAATATATGGCATGGCTGCAAATAATATACAACTAAAACACAACGATCAAAATAAAGGAGCATCTAGGTATATTGACGGAAGGCCAAAAACAACAAGGAATATTGAAGGGTTTATAAACAATACACAACCCGCGACCACAAATAAACAACCTAATTGCGTATTTGAGGGGCATGAAGGAAACCTTGTATTCGTATGTGCAATAAAATCAATAGCTACTGGGAAAGAGTTGTTGATTGATTACAATTTGAATCGAGTAGATACAAACATTGCTTTTACAGGGGCGGTACGTATACTATTTTATGTTAAGCCCTAAATAGTGGCACATTACCCCTTAATTTGGGCATATTACATTAGTATTGTTATTTTATTTATGTCAGCTTGGGTACATTAGTTGTAATTGTACCTCCTAGTCTCCTATATATACCAAGGAGACCTTTTCATTTGGAATCATCTTGTATTTGTGAATTTATGTGATGTATTATGGATACTGAGAGGGGGGTGAATCAATATCAAGTACAATTTTAAAAAAATTTCAACTTATACTTAAACCATTCAATTATATCCAATCAAAAATGAACAATAGTATAAGAGTTACACCAATACACCACAATACACCATGCACAATATATGAGAAATAATCAATAGTTATTGTTCAAGGGAAGTAATGACTTCCAAAGGTAGCTAAACTTCCAAATATAAAGGGAGGGATAAAACTCCAAAATGAAGATACAATCCTCCAATATCAAGAGAGGGTTTACCTCTCCATCCTTTCCCCTTCCTTCTACCCAAGAATATATGAGAGATAATAAAACTTTACACTAAATCATTACCATCAACTAACCATCACATAGAACCATATAATGCTTCCTGAGACTTCTTCAACTTCTGCAATTCTTCATTTCTTAGAATACTCTGATCCTATAGATAATATAACTCAATGTATTCTCCGAAACTCCTCCAATTTTCACTCCTTGAATCCTCCCCCCAAATAAGTTATAGAGAGAATGGTATACCTTATTCAATTCTGGTTTATTCAGGAGATTGAACTTGTACATAATGCCCCACACTCAATATTTAACATCATATTCTGAAACTCGCACACAAGAAACTATAGCTTGTATTGTTTCCAATTAAATTTTTCTCACTTCATTTGGATTCTCTATGAAGAAGTTATGATTGTTTTACCTGGAACACCTGTTTATGACTAGCTTCAGGACTAGTCAAAAACCCTATCTTCCATAGAGTGTATCTCCAAAAGTATAGTGAATGAAGAGCTGAAATTTTTACCATAGGTACGTAGATATGTCTTCTCAATACCATACCAATGTCACCATATGAATCGTTCTAGAATTTTTTTTATAGCGAAAATGGTAAGATGACCTGTAAATAACATACTTTAGAACACATTACCAAAAGACTTCATCCTCCCTTGAAATCCAACCTTCTTTACTTCATATTTCCTCTGAAATTCAACTTCTATGTATCTCAAATGAATGTATAATGATACGTATTTACACCCTTTATGTCACTTCCTTTTA
Source organism: Picea engelmannii (assembly GCA_009831015.1). Classification (NCBI taxonomy): domain Eukaryota; kingdom Viridiplantae; phylum Streptophyta; class Pinopsida; order Pinales; family Pinaceae; genus Picea; species Picea engelmannii. Next base: position 35,056 of record ML792247.1, on the reverse strand, counting down.
ACATTAGGGCCGACCTGACACTTTCTTATTTTGTAATTTTTTTCTTTAATTATCTTCAAGCCCAACTTGTACTTCCTTCTTCAATTCACTTTGTCATCTTCAAATATTCATTTCTCCTCAACCATGAGGATCCACATGACATGCCACCTATCACCGGAAACAACATGATGTATACTATCCATCCATGGGTGTTGTATCTACATGTGCACTATCCTTTATGTCCAAATACCTTCATCAATCTTGCGGTCCATAACCAATGACTGGGGTTGACATCAATGACAACAACCAATCTTCCAACAAGAAGTTTCCCTGTCAAAGAGGCTTATTATCTAAAATTATGTCTCTTTTCAACTCGTTGAGTACTTATTCTAATGTTTTTATGATATTTGGATTTTTTTTCCTAACATTTGGTGTCAGAGCTTAAGGTCTTGGGGTTTCACTGCTACATCTAAGACAACTTGGAATTTTCACTATAATTTTTTTTTTATTTTTATTTTATTTTATTTATTTTATTTTATTTATTTTTTATTTTTTTATTTGGGATGTTTTAGAAGGAAATCATTGGAGGATATTTAATAGACATATCAAGGTACTTGTGGTTAAAATATCACCTTCCGAGGCTTTATACTTTCGGAGATATATCCTATGGAAGATCGGGTTCCCGAATCATCCTAAATTCAATCATCTCGACATTTTCGCTATAAAGTTTTTTCTATTATGACTCAGACCATGAAAATTGGAGGATATTTAGAGGAATTATCAAGGTATCGGTGGTAAAATAATTTAGATTCCGGGTCATCCTAAATTTGGTGATACACCCTGTGCAACATTGGGTAGCTCACTAGTCCTATTAACTAGTCTCAAATAAGTGTTCCAGGTAAAATAATGATATGTTCTTCAATGAGTATCCAAATTAAGTGAGACCAGTTGTATTGGACAGTGGACAATCTGTAGTATTTCTGGTGCAAGTTTTAGAATAAGATATCACATATTGTGCACTTGACACACTTTACAAGTACACTCGTTTGGAAAGGCCAAAAATCAAGAAGGTGTGGGGAAGTTACCATAACTTCAACTTCACACATCCAATTTTGATCAGACCTATGGCATTGCAGAGAGGAAATGTCAGAGAACTACATAACAAAATTTCAGACCTAGAAGGGTCAAAATTTTAAAGATACAATAGAAGAAAGGTTGACTACCAGAACAACCTCCAAATCAAGGTTTAAAAGGTGCATTTTATTTTTTTGGAAATTTGCATATCTTTTGACTAGACAATCCAATTGGGGTGATTAAGAAAATAGAATAAAGTGGGATAAAATAAGTATCACATAAATTTAAGAGAAACTTAGGGTTTTTTTTGGGTACAAACATGTTCCTGCGTCTCTAAACCTAGGAGATGTCGTTACTGGTCAGCACTACAACCTAGGGACAATGTGGTTCTTCCATATACCTAGAGTATATAAAAAGGCCCCTTCAGAACGGTTGCGCATTAGACAACACTAATATGGTTTCGAGATCCCACATACCTGGCGTATATCAGGAGACCCCTTATAAGCCTGAGACTTACCGAGTAAACCTTTTGGTCGTCTTGCTTCTATAATACACCGAAAACAACACACATGGAGATCAATCTCTAGTGCCTGGGTAGTGAGATAGTATGGCTACGAGCATGGTCAAGCCTCCTTAATTAATGTCTTCAGATATTGGGTCTAGTACTATTGTTGGACCTTGCACATATATTAGAGAGATATATTACTTGACACTCCCTTGTATGTGAGGACCTCTGCCTAAGCCAATTCAGATTTCCCACTTTGCAGTGATACTTGGCCAACATGCCACCAAAAAAGGGAACTTCTACACCAAATAAGCCTTCAGATAGTCCTACTTGGACTTTTGATGAAGGTGAATATATGTGAAGGGACATAAATGATTTACAAAAGAAGGCAGTAACAAAATATGAACTACAAGGGATGATGGATTCAACTAAAGCTAAGTTGGAAGCTATAATGGATACTAAGATGGATGGTTTAAAAGGGGAGATCATGGAAGGATTGAAAAAGTTGCTAATAGAGATGCCACCTGAAAGTGACAATGTATCCCATGAAATTCATGAAGAGGACACAAGGAAGATGAATCAAGACCGGAGAAACTCCAACTTTGTGTTGAAGACTAACCACTTTCCTAAGATCGATATGAGGAAGTTTTATGGCAAGGATCCAATCACATGGATACTCCATATGGAGCAGTTATTTGATCTACATGATGTGTCACACACACAAAAGGTACGAATTGTGTCTTTATATTTAGAACCCAATCAGTTTATGTGGTATCAATGTGTTTTTTCTCGTAAATCACTTGTCACTTGGATGATTTTCACGGAAGAAACGATAGCACATTGTGAGGATACAAGGAGCAATACCTTCTTAAGCCAATTGGTAAATTTCAAGCAACAGGGTTCAGTTGTGAAGCACATTAAGAACTTCCAAAGATTGAATATAAAGGTACAAATATTCTAGATGAGCAACTGATTGATGTATTCATAGGAACTTTAAAGGATAACATTCAACATGAGGTTTTCCTTTCTGAACCCAAATCATTGGAGAATGCGTTTAGGGTGGCGAAAAATGTTGAAAGTAAAAATATGGCTATGGCTACTAGAAGGACCACTCCTAACATCTATTGAGAGAATAATGTTCCTTCTTCTAAACCACCTCAACCTACAAGGTTGACACCTCAAAAATTGGAGGAGATAAAAGAAAAATGTTTATGCTTTAATTGTGACATCAAGTACAATAAAGGACATAAGTGTGTTGAGAAAAAATTATTCTACATAGATTGTGAAGAGGAAGAAGAACAAGAACAAGAAAAAGAACTATCTCAAGATGAAAACGTAGAAGATTTTTCTTCTGAAGAGTTTAATCCCACCATATCATGTAATGCATTGGTGGGAATTAACACTCCTCAAACCCTCAAGATCGAAGGATATATCAAAAAGAAAAAGGTAATAGTCCAAATTGATTCTGGTAGTACTCATAATTTCATTCACTATAAATTAGCCAAAGTTCTCAATTGCTCTTTATATCCAACACCAGAGTTTCAAGTAATGATTGCAAATGGAGGAACTATCAATTGCTCAGGAAAATTCTATAAGATCAATCTTACTATGGGGGAATATGTAATGAATATTCCAATGATTTCTATACCCATGGGTGGTGTTGATGTCGTACTAGGAGTCCAATGGTTACAATAATTGGGAACAATGGCTTTTAATTTTCCAGATTTTTTCATGAAATTTTCATTGGAAGGAAAGGAATTGACTTAAGCGGTATCACAAGGAAACCCAATAAGGTGAGAAGCTCTAATGGCATGACAAAATTATGGAAAAAGGGGCATCATGGTGTAATTTTAATACTATGCTCACTATATTTTCAAACATCTAAGCCATCTATTCCCCTAGATCTCCAAGGGATTATTGATAAGCATTCCAAAGTATTTGAAGATATTCCCAAAGGTATTCCACCCACTCGTGATAATGATCATGCTATTCACCTAATTCCTAGGAGTGTTCCTCCTAACATCAGGCCTTACAGATACCCTTATGCCCAGAAGAATGAAATTGAGCGTATGGCTGAAGAAATGTTAAAAAGGTGGCATTATTAGACCTAGAAACAGTTCTTACTTTGCACCGATGGTAATGGTACTCAAGAAAGAGGGCTCATGGTGTATGTGTCCAAATTGTAGAGATATCAACAAGATCACCATTAAAGATAAGTTTCCCATTCTCATCATTGATGAATTATTAGATGAACTACATGGAGCAATCTACTTCACAAAGTTGGATCTTCGTTCAGGGTATCATCAAAATAGAATGAAGGAAGCAAATATCCCAAAAAAAACATTGAGAACTCATGAAGGCCATTATGAATTTTTGGTCAAGCCTTTTGGCCTTACGAATGCACCTTCCACATTCCAAGGGTTGATGAATTCCATTTTCAAGCCCTTCCTTCGAAAATTTGTGTTAGTATTTTTTGATGATATACTAATCTTTAGCAAGTCTTAGGAGGATCATGTTCAACATGTTGACAGGGTGCTACAACTACTAAAGGAGCAACAACTATATCCCAAACCACCCAAATGTTTCTTTGGGCTGAAGGAGGTAGAGTATTTGGGTCATATTGTATCTCATAAAGGTTTCAAGGTAGACCCTAACAAGATTAAGGCCACGATGGACTGGTCGATTCCCAAAACATTGAATAATCTTAGAGGATTTTTGGGTTTGACAGGTAACTACTGCATGTTTGTTTGGAACTATGGAAGAATAAAAGCACCTTTAACGACATTAACTAAGAAGGATGCATTTTCATGGACTCTAGAGCCAACTCAAGATTTTGAACAACTTAAAGAGGCGATGTGCAAAGATTTTGTCTTGACCACACCAAACTTCACAAAAACCTTTATTGTGGAATGTGATGCCTTAGGAAATGGCATTGGTGTTGTTCTAATGCAGGAAGGAAGGCCCCTTGCTTTTGAAAGTCAGCCACTCAAGGGAAAGGACTTACACAAACCCATTTATGAGAAGGAAATGATGGCAATACTACATGCATTAAAGCAATGACACCCTTACTTAATAGGTAGGAACTTCAAGGTCAAAATAGATCATGATAGGCTTAAATACTTATTGGAACAAAGACTATCTTCATAAGAACAACACAAATGGGTGACCAAGATGTTGGGTTATGATTTTGAAATCATCTATGAAAAAGGGAAGCAAAATGTTGTGGGAGATGCAATCTCAAGAAAGGATGAAGATGTTGATGCCTTTCTCTGTGTTATATCTATCATCCACCTTGATTGGATAACAAAAGCAAGGGATGAATGGAAGAATGACGAAAAAGTGTGGACTCTCATTCAAAGGTTGTAGCAGGATTCAAGTGCATCAGATACATTCACATGGAAAAATGATTCACTATGGTACAAAGATCACTTATATTTATGTAAGAACTGCCAACTCAAACAAAATGTCCTTTGGAATTTCACACCTCTCCGGTAGGAGGGTACTCAGGATTTTTGAAAACCTATCACATGGTCTAGAAAGAATTTTTTTGGGATGGCCTTAAAACTGATGTCCAAAGGTTTGTGGCAGAATGTTTGGTTTGCCAACAAAATAAGGTGGAAAAAATTAAGACCCCAGGTCTTTTACAACCATTAGCCTTACCAAGTCATCACTGGGAGGAGGTTTCCATGGATTTCATCACAGGGTTACCGAAGTCTGAAGGAAATATTGTCATCATGGTGATTGTTGATAGAATTACAAAGTACACACACTTTTGTGCACTCTCTCATCCTTTGAAATCTAGTACAGTTTCCACCGCATTCATAGAGATAGTTCAAAAGCTACATGGAAGCTCAAAGATTATTGTAAGTGGCAAAGATCTCGTCTTTAGTGGACGGAATTATTTTCTTGTTTGGGTACTCAATTGGCTCATAACTCATTTTATCATCCTCAATCTGATGGACAAACTGAGATAGTGAAAAAATGTCTGGAAGACTACCTTCATTGCTTTGTCTATGATAAACAAACACAATGGTTAAAATGGTTCCCCTTGGCAGAATGGTGGTATAACACTTCCTTTCACACTGCAACAAAAATGACACCATTTATGGAACTTTTTGGATATCACCCACTGTCCATCACTTCTTCTCTAAAAGAAAAATCTAAGGTTCAAGCAGTGGAAAATCACATCGAGCATCAACAACAAGTTCTCCAACTCTTAAAGGACAACCTGACCATGACACATAATCGCATGAAACAACAAGCAAATCAACATCATAGTGAAAGAAGTTTTGAAGTAGGGGATTGAGTATTTTTAAGACTACAACCATACAAACAAATGTCCCTCAAGCAAGCTAAGAAGAATAATAAATTATCATCAAATTACTATGGCCCTTATAAGGTGTTGCAAAATATTGGTACTATGGCAGACAAATTGGATTTGCCTACATCTTCGCGTGTACACCTAGTTTTCCATGTTTCATGCTTAAAGAAGGTTATAGGTGACAAGATCCCAGTTAAAACTATATTTCTAGAACTTGACGAGGAAGGAAAAATCATATTGGAGCCTGGAGATATCACCGACACAAGAATTCGCCAGCTGAGGAATATATACATTTTCGAGTATCTCATTAAGTGGAAGAAATTACCCGCTGAAGATTCCACTTGGGAAGATGAGTCTTTTATACAGAAGCATCTAGAATTACTCAAGCGTTGCAGACAACACTTGTATGAAGGGGAGCGACATGTTAAGCCTTAAATATTGGCACATTACCCCTTAATTGGGGCATATTACATTAGTATTGTTATTTTATTTATGTCGGCTTGGGTCCATTAGTCTCCTATATATACCAAGGAGACCTTTTCATTTGGAATCATCTTGTATTTGTGAATTTATGTCGTGTATAAGGAGGTTTCCCCCTCGAAGAGGCTTATTATTTGAAATTATCTCTTTGTCAAGGCGTGGAATACTTATTATGATGTTTTTATCCTATTTGGATATTTGTTTTCTAACATTTTACCCAACATGTAAGCAATGACTCTTATATTTTATGATTATCATTTACTGTAATATACTGTCACACATATTGTAAGTTAAGGAAACATTTTAATACGTCATGGTTCTTATATTGTGGCAGGGTGATCAGGGTCGAAGAGCACAAGCCCTTTCTTGTGTCTCAATTATAATTAACAAAAAAATGTTTAATAACTTTCAAGAAAAGCAGACTAAAGCCAAATTCCTAACACCTTTCCATAATGAGATCCCATGAAACATTGTAGAATTTAAATGTAAAATTGTTTAGATTCAAGGGTTTTGTTGGCTATATTTAACAATGTATCATAAAAATCATCCATTGTTAACGACTAATTGCATGGGACTAGAAGTTTCTAACAACCTAAAGTCTACAATACACAATGTCCACACCAATCACTCCTTATGTTCTTTAATCCCTCTTTACTTTGATGTTTTTATCATGCCACATTTTTGTCCCATTCTTATTCATGAACTAACTTTATTTCGCATACATTTGAATTTCTTCTATTTTTCTAATTCTTATATTCACATTGCATTGTTGGAAACACCATTGTCCCAAGGTGATAGGGGGAAAAAACAACCTCAAAGCAGTCCACAAATCTTCAGAGGAAGTGCATTTGAAGAAGACATTTTTTCCTCCACCAACCTAGTGAAAACAATAAGGAATCTTGTGAGAAAATCAAACATTGAACTTGCTTCTTTAATTATAAGCTTTCTTGTTTCAACTCCAGATCATGTAGAGGATGAGGCAAGACAAGAACATGAACACATGATCGCATTTGAAACTACTCCACTTGCCTTTGCTACTCAAGAAGGTAAAGAACACTCTAATGCTCTTTTTATTAATGAAATACTTATAATAATAACAAAAAATATCAATTTAACATTTCTTTCTTATTGCTGCTGATGATCTACGCCCTCCTTGTAGCAGCCTTGATGTCGTGAGTACATGACCATGTCGTCAATAAGACATGCATAAGCCATAACAACAAAAGGGGAAAAAGGAATTGGTGACGTCGTTTCTGAATTCATTTCACAAATAAATAAATCGAAAAAGAAATGATTGTACTACTTATATAATTAGAAACATCGTGTACCATATTCTGAAAACATATTTTTGATGATAAAATTTATCGAGATAAAGTATTTTGTGTCTATGATTAATGAATGAATGAATGAATTTTATATGTTAATGAACGATTTCTATATGTTTCTTTATGCACAAAACCACATATATTTCTTTATGAATTTGTTGTTTTGCTAGTGTCTATGCATGAATCCTAATGTCTTGCTTTCAACTATGGGGGGGGGGGGGAGAGTGGCCATAAGAGATTCCACCATCACGTGGTTGGCCATGTTCAGTAGAGAATAAATTAGGATTTGGATAATCTTGGAGCAAACCTCCCTTGATCCAACAGAGCAACAACAAAGTCGATGTTGACTTCGTTTTTGCTCCATCAAATCGAGGTAGGTTTGTTCCAAGATTAGACTACTTCAATAAATTAAACTCCAAACCAAGAGGAGCTCATTTAGGTATTCATGCACTCAAGTCTTTTTAATTACTATTTAGTCATAAAAATGTTTGTTAATATATTTTATTATTTTGTTGATTCTTTAAGTGTTGGTTATATTAGTAGAAAAACTATTGAAGGAGATTTATTGGAGCAACGTTAAACGAATATCAAATGAGGACAACCATCGAATATCCAGGTATTCAGGTATTTGACCTCATCGATGTTTAGTTATTATTTAGTCATATAACTTATTATTGTATTTGACAAATGAAAGTCTGAAGGGCGGTCACCTCCACGATCCACAAGTCACCCCATTGTACACGTATTCTCAGTGCATTTACAACTTTGTGAAGGTAATTTTTTTTTAATCTATTTATTGTTGCGCCTCCTAATAGGAATTGCACAGACTCAACAACTCATTGAGTYGGAGAGAACATCCATTTGACCATCATAGTGCAACATTTTCACCTTGGTCTATGCTTTGAGAGAGGATTCAAAATCCAATAAGGCAAAGTACTACTCAAATTAGGATCGRAATGGCTCAATAGACTTCTAYGAGAGATACTACTTTGCAATGTTGTGATGATGGTTTTCCAGCCTCCACCATCTATGTGATATGAGTCATTTTTTTCATCTAAGTTGATTATTTCCCAATTGAGATTGACAATTCCTTATTTGAGCTCTTCAATTCCTATTTTCAAATTGTTTTCCATCTCCTTTGTTTTGGAGCAATTATTTATCATAAACAATGTAAAAAAATCATCTAATTATGTGTAAAATGCTATGCCAATTTGATTTGGATGGAGAGTGCACTATTGAGAATTAGCAAAATCACGTGATCTAAGTGTAGTTATATATGGTTTCATGTAGAGCTCATCACAACCAACTATGACAACTCCTAAGTCTAGAATGTGTATCATGTACATGCAATTTTCAATGACATACATGTGCACACCTTAGGAACCTCATGCACACAATCATCAATGTTCCATGTATGTGCCCTTAAATAAGAATATTGAAAGTGACAGGAATTCAAACACACCTAAAACAATTATGGAAGACTAATTGTTTGTGTAATCAAGTGTCAACACTCCAGTATAAATATTTGTATATACATCTTGTTTCTCTCTTATATCCTTTTAGTCATACAACACACATGATTTCACCTCGTACTTCTTATAATAACTTCGAAACATAGGCTTTCTCAACCTCACCTTCCTTGCTGGTTGTACTGCCATATGTGATTTACTTATTTGATGATAATGGAAAAGGCTTATGCTATATCTCTGTTTCCAATATGAATGTGTATGCCATATTTGAGCTTACTTGGCTTTTTGCATATTCATGGTTGTTTAATAACTTTGAACTCTCCCAGGTTTGTGTTTTTCCTCTACACCACACATACTGGGTACATTAGGTGTGGATCACCAACAATGCTTAGTTGATCATACACACTATTATGAATGTAGCATCATTGATTAGCTTAGCAACTTAGACAATCACATATATATGCACTTGATATGATAGATTGGACAACAATCCGACTCCATGTTTGTATTAATAATGTAATCTACAACAACAAATATGAATAACATGAAGCTTCAACAACTAAGTGATCAGGGGATCAAATTTTGCTCAAAAATTCAAAGTGCTCATAATCGCTTCAAACCAGACGAGAGCGTAGGCCTCGTCGTTGCAAACCCAACGCAACTCGTTTCGTCTCAAACAGACGTCGGGAACGAGAGATATAGCGATCTGTTCGTCAAGTCAAACAGGTAAAAAAATGATGCTGACTGTACAGTCCGTACAGTCTAACGTGGCAGGACCGTACGACCATACAGAAGTGACGTGGCAAGAATTTGTTGGTTGATAGTTGTCGAATCAGGTGTCGACATGTGGCAGTTTTCTGGTCAAATGATTGGGTGCCACGTGGCCCAATCGTGGGCTACCACGTGGCACCCCTTTATTGGTTAATTGGTTGTATGTAAAATTATTGGAGTCCGTGGGGTTCGACCCCCGGACCTCTCCTCCACCTAGTGCCTTCGCAAGATCGTCCGACCAATGGACCACGGATTGTTGCTTATTATATATATGCATTTAATTGTATATAAGTTTAAAATATGTGACCGTTGGCGGGGGGTCGGGCCGGGGCTTAGCCCCGGCC
>ML792246.1:497001-509028 GCA_009831015.1 Picea engelmannii | reverse complement strand
GGGTAAGGGCATAGTCTAGCCTCCTTAGTTGGTGTCCTGAGATATTGGGTTGAGTACTATTGTTGGACCTCGCACGTATATCAGAGAGCTATAGCATAGGGAAAACCCTTGTTTGTAGAAACCCTGAATACCCTAACCCTTTGGACGAAAAAAAAACAAATCATACAAGATCTATTGTCGTGCAACTTTAACTCCTGCATTCTGGTTGGAAAATTACTACATATTTTTTCCTGTTAAGAATTTGGGATTTTCAACACTGCAGTATTATTCCGATCAGAGTATAACCCCGAAGGTGTACAAAAAATGTTTGGATCCTTCCTGCACCATTATTTGAGCCATATCCCATTAGATTCCTCTCTTCACCCTAATGACGATCCTCCCTATCATTTTTCAACAAAACAAAATTTTGTGGACCCAATTCCTTCCCTCCCCCCTTATTTGGGACTTACCCCATTGGATTCCCCTCGTCACCCTAGTCGTCGTGATACCCTTCACCCATAACCCATTTTATGTGTGGTCCCACCCACCCCTTTCTGGTTCCCCCCTTCATCATGTCCCACTCTCGTAGCCAAGACCTTGAATCCTGCCTCAATAATTTGTTCTCTAATTTCGCAAAGGCCCAAAAGGAAGTGTAGAAACTCAGTGCCAATACTACCACCATCAATAAAAACATGCACTCCACCATAAACGCGAAAATGGAAACCCTAAAACAGGACCTCTTTACCCATCTTGAATCCTTTGCTGACCAGATCTGTGCCAAGCTTAATATCACTAGAGACCTTACCTCCTTTGAACCACCTTTGCACCTGGAGGTGAAACTTCCTCCAATTCCTAGACTTTTCAACCCCATCACTTTCAACATGACCTACTCCTTCCACGAGTGGATGTGAAAAAATTTGATGGCTCGGATCCCATCGACTAAGTAACTCAAATGGAACGCTATTTCTCTTTGTACATAATTACAGATGAGTTGGCCAAACTCCAGCATGGTGTTCTCCATCTAGATCAAGAATGTTGGAAATGGTGGCAATGGAGAAAAAACTTCCCACCAAGGATATGTGGCTTGGGCACAATCTGTTGCAAATCTTTATGAACACTTTGACACTGACACCCGCCATTTAGGCCATTTGACAAAGTTGAAACAATCTGGCACAATGGAAGACTTCATAAGTACTTTTGAGTGATTGGTTTTCCCTGGAGAGGGAATGTCTGATGCTTTTTTCCGAGAATGTTTTATCATTGGTCTCAAGGATGAGATTCGTTCCCATTCCCTCATGGATCCCCCTCAGAGTTGGATGGAAGCTACTAAAAGAGCTAGGGAATCCCAACATGTTGTCTCTTCTCAAACCAGAAAACCCTCCTTTCTTCCTCTCACTAAACCAGATACTCCCACTCCTCCTTCCACTCCACTCAAGATCCATAAATTCAACCGGGTAGAAATGGTTGAACGAAAACTTAAGGTCCTTTGTTATAATTGTGATGACAAATATTTTCCTAGGCACAAGTGTAAGGAACAAAATATTTTTATGGCCATCTTTGAGGATATTTCTAAAGAAGAGGTTGAAGCTCCCCCTATGCCCAAGTCACTTGAACCAACTGACCTGACTCCACCCGCAGACCCCCCAGAAGTTGAACTGATCATTTCCATGAATTCTCTCATTGGATTTTATGCTCCCCAAACCCTCAAGCTAAGTGGTTACATTAAACATTAGAAGGTCATCATCCTCGTTGACAGGGTAAGCACCCATAACTTTATTCATTATTGCATTGCCCAAGAAACTAATTGTTATATCCGAGCAGTCAAAAACTTTCAAATCATGATTGTCAATGGTAGGTCCATGAAAAGTGGGGGCGTTGTGAAAATGTGTATCTCCAAATTGATCAGTACCACACGAAATCTCATATGTTTTCCATCAACATGGGTGGTTGTGACATTGTGTTGGGTGTTGAATGGCTAAGGACTTTGGGCCCCATTCTCATGGATTTTAAGGAATTAACCATGTAATTCAACCAGGAGGGACAACAATATAAGTACCAAGGAATACAAGCAAGTTCCCCCAAGATCATCAATTCCCATCACATGGAAAATCTCCTCGAAAAAGGTCATTCTGAAATTATCGCACAACTCCATTCCATTCATGTCATCGAGACACCCTATGTGCCTCCTGACCTCCAATCCATCCTCTCCAAACATCAAGCTACTTTTTCCACTCCCCGGGGACTTCCTCCTTCCTATGGTGTTCATGATCATTCTATTCCCCTTATCCCCAACATCCTTCCTCCCAATGTTTGTCCCTATCGTCATCCCTTTTCCTAGAAAAACAAAAATGAGAAAATTGTTCAAGAATTGTTTGCCACATGAATTATCCATCCTAGTACTCTCCTATTCTTCTCATATGGTCATGGTACTTAAGAACGAAGGCTCTTGGCGCATGTGTCCTGAATTTTTCTCCCTCAACAAACTCACCATTAAAGACAAATTTCACATTCATGTCATTGATGATCTCTTGGATGAATTAAGTGGTTCCTAGTTCTTTACTAAACTTTATCTTCATTATGGATACCACCAGATAAGTATGAAAGACGCAAACATTCTGAAGACTGCATTCCGAACTCATGAGGGCCACTATGAGTTCTTGGTCATTCCCTTTAGCTTGTGTAATTCTCCCTCCACTTGCCAAAGCCTCATGAATCATGTCTTCTGTCCTTTTCTCCATCATTTTGTCTTAGTTTTATTTGATGATATTCTCATCTATAGTAAAACCTGGAAAACCCATCTTGCTCATGTGGATTGAGTTCTTCATCTACTCTCAGCACCAAATTTTCCTCAAACAATCTAAATGTGCTTTTGGAGCCTCAAAAGTCGAGTACTTGGGTCATATTGTTGGCAAGGCGGGTGTCGGGGTGGATCCTAAGAAGATTGAAGTTATGCAAGATTGGCCTCACCCCAAGACTCTCAAAATATTGCATGGTTTTTTGGGTTTAACAGGCTATTATCTCAAGTTTGTTAAGAATTATGGAAATATTGTGATGCCTCTCACTACTCTCCTTAAAAATAATTCTTTCACTTGGACTCCAATAGCTGATCATGCCTTTCAAGCCTTGAAGGAGGCTATGTGCACCACTCTTGTCTTGGTCCTTCCTAACTTCACAAAGGCCTTTGTCCTAGAATGTGATGCTTCCAGGAGAGGAATTGGAGCAGTCCTTACGCAAGATGGTCGACCTTTGGCCTTTACCAACAAACAATTTTCATAGTGACATTTGGGCCAATCAATCTATGAAAAGGAAATTTTGGCTATTCTACATGCAATGGATCTCTGGCGCCCTTATCTATTGTATGATAGTGAATTGTAAAATGTTATTTTAAAGAATGCAGTCATTTAAACCAAAATGCACAAATCTTTAAGGACTCCATGTAACCAACATTGTTCATTATTCACTAAAAATATATTTTGGTAAGAACGAGTTTCTTGTCTCTATTTTCTAACTATGCACTCTCTTACTTATAATAATACCTTGACAATGAAATTTGTTACCCTATAAATACTATCCACCTTTACTCTTCACTTATTGTTGGCTAACTATGCACTCTCTTACTTGTAATAATACCTTGACAATGAAATGTGTTACCCTATAACTACTAACCACTTTTAATTTTCACTTATTGTTGGCTTCGCATAGTTAATCTGTTTGTTTGTATCCTGAAAATTATTTTCATTTATAAGTTTCTAGTAACTTGTTCTGTCACACCTTTTATGTTAAAATTAATAAGTTGGTTTATGCATTTGGTAATTATGAATATTTAGACATGAATATTTACTAATAAATTGAATTAATATATTCTTTTTTGTAGTATGTTGTGTTCAATTTGTTTGTGACACTTCAAGTTTTTGCAGGTCAAAAAACGACATATTTTGAATTCATTTGTATGAATGTTAGAGATAGAAAAAGCGTTTTGAAATATGAAATAATGTAAGGTGCACAAGAAAACTTATAAATGTGAGTATTAACATTGGAAATTATGAAGGTGGAGGAAATGTTGTGAGTTTAAGAGGATTTTAGTATAAGGGGATAAGATACATTGTCTTTCTTGATTGGGAATCAATTTTATGGATAATTACTTGGAACCTACCTTAGGTAGGTAGGTATATAACTTGAATATTTATTCCATTTAATTAGTCTAGAAATATTATGTATTGTTTTTTAGTCAGACTCAAAGGATTATTTTAATAATTTATGAAGTTGAAACATAAAAGAATACGTGTTGTATCATAGAAGTGTTACAAAAAAAAATGAAAACGAAAGTGTTGATTAGTGAAATCCTATCTCAATCTCAAGGCAAGTGGGGAAAAATCTGTTAGAAGATCTGAAATTTTAAAATATAGATATTCATGCAATATGCTACCCACACACTCAATAACATGTTGATTTATGCATGTTCTTTGTTCCATTTCCTATTTTTGTAAAGGACACTAAATATTTCTTGATACGTTATTATTTATATTATACTTTCCCTTATTTGAAGTTAGCGTCATTTTTCCTATGCTTCTTTCTTGCGGTTTGTTGTTGTTATCAAATAAGCTTAAATATGTGTATTTTTTAGTTTAATTTCTTAAACCAACTACAATAATATTGTTTTCTCTTGCAAAACATTTGTTTACATTATCTTTTATCTTGATTTGGTTGGGGCTAGCATTTCCCAAAGTTAAGGCCACAATGGGGAAGATGTTAGCCTATATCATTGGTAAATATCATTATATCACCTTCATGACTAAGAATTAACCTCTTCTTGTATCATTATGCTGACATGAATTTGGTAAATATCATTATATCACCTTCATGACTAAGAATTAACCTCTTTTTGTATCATTATGCTGACATGAATTTCACTCATGAAGGTTAGGAGTAACTATTATTTGATAATTTAAACTTTGATCATTTTCACTCAAATAAATGATGCAATTAAAATAACATTAGTAGAGACTCCATCAACTTCAAATCAATTAAATAAAAGGAAAAAAATAAATAAGAAAAGGGTCTCCTATTATTTACAATATCCTTGATATGAGATTCAAAAATAGATTGTATTTTAAGAAGCCAAGAAATTCCAAAAAAATATGTATTTTAATCAATTTTGTAAGAAAAACAAATTAGTATTTTACAATATCCTTGATATGAGATTCAAAAGTAGATTGTATTTTAAGAAGTCAAGAGATTCCAAAGAAATATATGTTTTAATCAATTTTGTAAGAAAAACAAGTTAGTATTTAGTCTCTATAATACAAAATTAATTTGTAATTAGTTTTTTCAACTCAAATAAAAAGTTAAAGGTTGAATATTTAACCTTGGTTTTAAGTTGAGTAGGAATCAAAAAGTTAAATATTAAACTTTTAAAAAGATAAATAAAAAGTTAAAAGTTGAATATTTAACCTTAGTTTTAAGCTTAGTAGGAATAAAAAAGTTAAATATTAAACTTAAAAAATAATAATAGTTATATATATAATATGCTTCATATTTTATTTAATGGTTAAAATGAGAGAAGAAAAAATACATTATATTAATATACAATCATATAATGAAAATAATTCTGAAACAAATTTATTTAAAATAACATATACAAATATTTATAATATTAATATACAATCATATAATGAAAATAATTCTGAAACAAATTTATTTAAAATAACATATACAAATATTTATAATTATAAGAGTGAAAATAATTACCATGTTTATTTGTATTTTCAACCATTTCTAAAACGATTTTCCACATTCGTCTATACATAAATTACAAAAAATACTATACAATATATAAAAAAATATCAATATTCTATTAAACAAATTACATTTAATTAAACAAATTACATAAAACAAAACCCATCATGAATAAAACACTATTTTATAACATTTTATTTGTATTCAAACAAACAATATACTCCCTTCTTACATAATAAGTAAGATTGAAGAGACTGAAAACTAAATAGTTCTTATACAATTATACATTTAATACATTTAAAAAAAACTCAGCTTCAAATATAATATTATTTATCAACATTTTTTAACATCGCTATTATAATTGTATAAGAGTATAGATTTATGCATTCTATGTTAGTGCTTTTGATGAATTTTATATTTTACAAGTCTTCCATCACAAATAAAATGGCTTCTCATTGATATCAAATGGACAAGAAGATGACAATTGTGGCTCCTGCAAATCTCACCATAAAAAAGATTAGAACATATGAAATGTCTGTATATGTTTTTATAAATTAAACAATTTTTCTTTAAAATTTTTAATTTTGAAGAAAAAAAATTAAAACTTAATAAAAATAATTTTAAAAATATGGAAAAATAATTATTAAAAAAAATCAATATAAATATGTTTTAATTACATACAATTTATATGAAAATATTTATTTAACATACAATTTATTTTGATTTTTAAGTTACAATTAACTTTCGTTTTATAAAACGGAATGTTAAGTTATTTAACCTATAAATGAATAAAGTCATTGAAAACACTTCTAATCTCATGTTTTTCTTTTTCAAACTGCAATTTCAATTATAATACCTGGAATTTTTGTCCGGGTTGGATTTTTCCTTGTTTACAGCCGCCACCTTCGATAAGCATATTTTTTGCACGAATAGGAGGTTTTCCAGGCTTTTGGCGTGCTTCACGAACAGCATCACTCATAGACCTTAACAAACTCCCATACGTTTTCCCTTCTCCCTTCTCAATTGCCTTTATAAAACTGAAAGTCATGGCTCCGGTTGATGTTATCTTTGAAAGGGCCTGTTCACAACAAATATATTAACTTTGTCTTACAAAGTAAGAAAGTAAATAAATACGAATTTTATTTAATAAAATAATATGGTCAAATCAATTTTCATAAATCGGAGGACAATGTGCATCTACGTGTTTGATCCTACTTGTACTCAAATCAAATTATATTGGTAGTAGAGATTAAATATTTTATTTTGTAATGTTATTTGTCATTCTAGGTGTTTGTATCAGATTCAATAAATTTATACAAGATGTTTTCAAGGTGTAGAATAGTTGGTAACGAAGTGTTGTATTAAGGTATTTCATGATGTTAAAGTTACCCGTGGGATAAAAAAAATCCAATCATGTTAAGGGTTGGTGTGACCCAAACCAAACTACTAATCGTTGTAACACACTTACACATGATAATAAAAAAATGATAAGTAAGCTAACCTTCATAAAGTAATAATTAATTGATAAAACATACCATCATAAATAATAATATGATAAGATATATAATGAATTTATAAATCTAACTCCTCTTACTAATATTTGTAACACTCGCATGATAAAAATGATGGGTAACACTAATGGAATTAGTTATGTTAGTCTTGATGCAATCATGATGTAATATTAATTGATGAAGCATTGTGAGGAAATATATAATAAGTTTACAAAACTGCTAATAATAATAGTATTTCACAACATGTATAGATTGATAATGTTTAATAGTAGAAACTCATTTCACGTGAAGATGGATCACACTATTTTTTTTTATTGAATGGAATATCAATAATTTTAAGGCATTTCATGTGTGGTTTAGTGTAATCTAGATGTACTTTGAAGTTGACAAATTTAGTGATGTTAAAATCATCAAGTTTATAACCATCAAATGATTTTAAGTGTCAAGGCTTAGTGGGGAGCACAAGACCAATAGTGTGGCATGCTCAAGGAGCTCATGGAATTTTAATAATTGTGTCAATACTTATGGTTTATTTGGACATCATATGCATAATCCATCATTTTTCTTTAATATAAGAGTAGATTGCATTAGTAAAAAGTAAATTATCTTATTAACATCCACTTAAATCAATTAGTTTTTGTTGGAAATTTTTTAAGTCTTTTTTATAGTAGAGTGAAACCAATTTTTTCAGGTCAAACTCCTCCCCCCCACACACAAGGGGCTCTACACCCATCAGGCTTTAAACCCAGATTGTTTACATGGAGACATCATATCTCAACAATTAAACCACAACTCAAAGGATATTTAACTCTATAATTACTATGGTTATATATTGAGTAATGTACCATCAAATAAATATTAACTAATTAAGTCAATGTCAAGCTTGAAAACAAACCAATGAACACACTTGGGGATGCACACAAGTTCATGCAAAATATTATGTGAAGTCATATACTTAAGAATTTTTCCAACTCTTCTAATGACCATCATTACCGATAACACCATTATGAACTATAGTAGCAAAAAATCAAAGAGTAAAAGGGAAAATTTCATTCAAGATAATATTGTGCAATCTTGACAACAATCTATCTACACAAAAGGTCATAGAAAAGATCACCAACAATATAAGAAGAAAGAAAATAGTAAGTGGTAGGGAAAAAACAAGATGACCTTATACCCTAAATATAAGTTTAATGCATGACAATATATCTTAACCTATTGTATTTATCCTATGACATAGGATCAGGGAAAACAGGTAGCAACATTTGAACCAAATTCCTACATTTTTGCTAATGTAGATTTAACTCTCGGAAGCATAACTAAATTGGAGGATGAGAAATAGAATGTGTTCAACAACCATATTTGGATACTTTAGTATCCTCTTCATTTCAATGATTATTAATTATAGGATTAAAAACAATTTTATTCCCTTGGTGATTATCTAACAAATAAAATTATCTAACCAACCAAATCACATCCCTAGAATCTTGCATGACTCAAATCAAGGAAGGAGTTTCACATCCCTTGATAATGCACATTAATATACCATATATCGATAGAAGGATGAAGTCACTAATGATGTAAAACCTATGGATATTTTTTATGTGTAGTTAGAATAGCCATATTTGTGGTAGTGCCATGGAATTTATAAGTCACTTGCTCATAGCATCATCCTCAATATTAAAGGGACACTATTTTGCATTTCTAGGAAAAACAACAAAACCCAAAACTTCTTTGATTTCTTCCAATCAATGCTATAATATAATTTTCAATGCATAGAAGTTCATTCTCTTGACAACCAAGTCAGTGACTATGCAAAAGGATATATTGTTAGTTCAAGAATCAATTTTCATTCAGCCTGCACAAAAAAGGGAAACAAAATACACATCTAGAGGAATATGATGATGTTTTCAAAGATCCTACAAGAGCGCCAATTCAATACCATATGTATTTCTCTAGTCCTTGATGCATCATTATCTAATACGCCTTTGTACCATTCATCCTAATTCAATACCATATGTATTTCTCTAGCCCTTGATGCATCATTATCTAATAGGCCTTTGTACCATTCATTCTTGTTGGACAATGATGAAATTCAACTCCAAATACATGATCTTTTGTAAAAAGGACACATCTGATCAAGCACTTGTCTCTATGTAATCCCCATTATTCTCACACCCAAGAAAGATAACACTTGGCATGTCTCATTGACTATTTTTCCCTCAACAAGATCACTATTGAGAGAATGTACCCAATCAATTGAATTTATCACCTTCGAGACACACTAAAGGGGCCCAAATTATTCACCAATTTTGACGTTAAATTTAGATATTATCAAGTCCTTGAACACGCTTATTAAATTTTGGAGGAAGTTTGCAAAAACAAGCATAAGTTGCATGAGTGGTTAATGATGCCCTTCATCTTAACTAATACACCAACAACTTTTATGTTCCTTATCGTTGATGTTTTGTAGCCATATTTAGGTATTTTTTTCATTTTCTGTACTAGAAATGTTCTAATGTTTAACCAAACATGGGATGAACACCTCCAACCAATTCCCCGATTCTAAACAATTTTTGAAACAACCATATTTGTGCCATAATGGAAAATTTTCCATTTCCAAAAAGTGTGTCCAGTACTTTGGCTTCATCAATAATGAGACATGTGCACATGAAACCAATGAAAGTACAAGTACTTAGAGATTTCTTTTTCCCAACCAAAATCACTGAGATACAAATCTTGATCATATTGGAAAATTTCTACAGAAAATTGATCCTATATAACTCTCATGTCACACACCTTTTTCATGCTCTCATGTGAACAATAGTAAGAAGAGAATTTGCTAATGGAATATAATGCAACAACTAGCATGCAAAGAATTCAAGTAAAGATTATGCACATAATAAGTCTTTCATATTAAAGGTAGGTACTTTTTTATTTTTTTTTGTCCTTTTCTCATTCTTCAAGAATAAGTATCCTTATTTTTCTACTCTCATGAGCTAGCTAGTATTGGCTAAGATTGAACCCAGCTATGCTACAATAGTGTAACATGGAAAAATTTCTAAATAGATCACTTGGCCTTATTATTTATATCACAAGAAGGGAGAAAGTAGAGAAAGAGAAGGAGACTACTTAGGTTTGAGTATTAATCATAATTATAACATCTAATTAGGTGGCTTTCCCTTCAAATCATTTTCTTTATTGATAATGGGTCATATTATATTGGCCATCAATCTTAAATGAATGTGGTTTACAAAAATTATTCTTCTAATAATGAATCTAACATCCAACGCTTGAGAATCACAAATTTCAAGGCTTTAGAATTCCCAAATAATGTTGTGATGTAACATTAAATCTAGTTACAAAACCTTAACATCCAACGCTTGAGAATCACAAATTTCAAGGCTTTAGAATTCCCAAATAATGTTGTGATGTAACATTAAATCTAGTTACAAAACCTTAAATTGAAACATGCATCCTTCCTTTGTCACACTTAACCCCTCACACATAACTAGTTCTTAGTATTGTAATTTCCTTTCAATCCCAATACTCAATTTCTTTGATGTAACCTCAACATCTATATCAATATCCAATCCATTATTCCACCACAATGAAAACTAAACAATCCACATTAGTGACCCTTTAAAACCTAAATGATTTGTGCAATCAATGAGTTAGGTGATCAAAATGATAAATTTTAACCAATTTACATATGTCCAAGCTAAATTGATTTTAAGGAACGAAACAATGATGATTATCATTAACTATGCACAAGGTTGATTGGTAGGAACTTCCTACATTAATGATTTGATCACTTATTCTTGTATAATTATGTGCCAAATGCACTTGTACAACTGTTAGATATTAATGTATGGCATATTCCTTTATGAGATTGGACTTCATAATTCTGTCTTATATAGGAGTGGAACATACACCATTGATTTATAATGTTACAATCTTTGCTCAATTTTATATTAGACTTTGTATCAATAATAAACTATACAATTTGAGATATAAATTACTTGTGTTTCATGTTTATGGTTTTTTTAGTGACTATTAGATAGATCTCATTGATTTATTGTTAGTTTTCTTACATAGATACATATTAATGTTTGTTCTCTTAATTGCATAAGTAATTATTAATCAACATTACTATGTTTCACTTGTCTACTTTGATTTTTTTTTGCTAGTTAGAAATGTGTGTGTAACCTACGAGCCAACATTTTTTTAACCATTGGCTAAGAAACCACAACCCAAGGGCATCTAAGTCGTCAAAATCACCATGGGATCGCATCCTACCCGGGCCGCATCAACCCTTAACATGATTGGATTTTTTGGTTGTCTCCTCCCGACTAAGCTCATCGTAAGGGTATTGAACTTGGGTCCCCTAGAAAATGAAACCCACACCTTAACTGATTAAGCTAACGAGAATTAACTGCGAGTGTTGATTATACTTCTCGTTTGAACATACTAATTTTCCAACTTTCATTATTTAATCTATCCACAATATTATTTCTATCACACTAATCCACTATAACGATCTTGTTGCAATTTTATAGCATTGTCCAAATTGTGTAATGTGTCCACTCTTCACATATTGAAGAATGTCATGCATATGGGTGTTCCATCCCATTGAGCTCCATGTCTTTAGTGGGGTAGGAGTAACATTATTTCTACCATTGGAAAAGATAGAGAAAAAAAAGTAAAAACTTTAAAAAAAAACATCTTGTAGAGAAATGAAACATAAATCCCTAAAAGTTCCTAGTCCTTAGACAAGGAAACACATAAACTAGGCCAACTC